>MU767608.1:6967-29158 GCA_026770625.1 Nicotiana glauca | reverse complement strand
TCCGCTCTGACTTGGTCCCGAATATAATCGGCTACATAGATCTCATAACACAGGAGTACCCTCTCGATGAGGCACATAGCAGAATTACTCCCTTTAAAATCTGCTTCCATACAAGGCACACATCCCGAATCCTTTCCCAAGTTCGAACATGAGGCCATAAGGCTAACCATTGAACATATTTACTACTTATGGTAGTTTTCCGGAGCTGAGACAATCCCTCAGTATGCTATTAACCAGGAACTTCACAAGTAGCTAACCATGAAGTCCAAATCATAAGCGGTGGGACTCTCCCACTTAGCTTGAAGCCATTATTACAATATTATGGAGTTCGCCATTATTCTTAATCTCTTGTTGACAAAACCTTGTGCAACCATCCGCCGAAAATTCTCGGAATTCTCATGTAAATCCCCATTTCTCATATTCTGAATCATCATCCACCTCCTCACCAACAATCGCTGGCATTCTCGATATCTTACCGTAGAAACCCAATTGGATTCTCCAAATCATTAACACCATTCACACAATAATTCCCCTTGCTGCATATCCAGTAGAACTCTTCGCAGGAGCCTCGCCAACCATGCGACTGCTACCTTGCTCACCGAAATACCCCACCTGTCGAAATCACTCTCCGACACCTTCCAACGCTATTGCATGGGGTACCATCACTACGACACCAATAACCTATCCTGAGTTCGAGCTCACTCTCCAGCGATACAAGTCCATTCATCCCTTGTGGACATCCATTAAATGTGCGACAACATCCTTTCGCTTCACAGTCATGCTACGTCTTTCTTCACTTCAAGCAGCTCATTTCTGTCATACACAATCTCCTGCCGCATAACAACACTATGCTTCGAGTTATTCTGCCGACTTCCATTTCCCGTCGCTGAAATCCCCACTTCAAATTAGATCTGAAAGCGTTGATAACCAAGCACCGATATTCTCAAGTCGTTCCAGACTCCCTTAAGGTGCATAGTTTTCTCTTTACCAAGCCCCTACGCAGTTCTGCTGCTCTCCCACTTTGGTGGGACTCATCTCCTTAATCGGCCACTCGACCTTGCTGCTCATACTCAACCTTTAGAAATTTTAAACACCGCTTGGCACTTCCCACATGTCTTTTTCATCTCTTGTTGCTCAGTTGTTACCTTAATAAAATTCATCTTTATAGAACTTGAATCCACAATTTTCTATTAATCCCAAACCTCTCCGAAGGTCGTCTTTATCAATCCACCAACATTTACAATACTGATTCAGTTCGGAACCACCGCATCCCGTGATATCCGGTAGCTGCATTTCCAATGCCATTTCATAATATCTTGCCTCAAGGGTTGATCATAGAAGATTATAACACCGATAAACATAATACGCCCAATTAGGACAACAGTACCCGAATAGAGGAGAGAACTCCTTCACGCTTGCAATTACCACGCTTCATTACTTCCACTAGTCCACATATGACCATCCTTGGTTCGATTGACTTTCCCTTACCGGAAATAAAATACTGAATCCCTTGATTACACGCTGAGTAAACCTCCCTTCAATTCATCCACTGCCCTGACACGTGGGCAAACATCCTACCATCACAACAACACTGCGGAAAATCGCTCATGAGCATCATGGCAACCTGTGCCTAGCCTCAGCTCTTAGAAGTTCTGTTACTGAGCTGACAATAGAATATCATCCCATAAAGCGACTATAATAGTCCAATCAACTATACCAGGAAAATCATCCCGCACCACATTTGTAGTGCCATTTAAGTTCTTCAAATTCTCGATTTCTAGCAAGCGCTCACGTCGCATAAGATTGATAGGAAGGAATCAAAGGCATAAGCCTCAAAGGAATAGAATCGCACGACAAGGAAATCAAGAAGGGAATACTCCTAACAGTCCTGCAGCCTCCCGAGGATAAGTACATACGTCTCCGCGCCGATCCGCAAGACTCTACTAGACTTGCTCATGACTCGTGAGACCGACGTGAACCTAGTGCTCTGATACCATTTTGTCACGACCCAAAATCCACTAAGGGTCGTGGTGGCGCCGGACACCTCTGTCAGGCCAGCCAACTAAATTATCAATAAATTCCTCTTTTAATACTTTTGAAAATCTAAGGTTTTTCCTTCCATTTTTATAAATAAAAGTTCACTACTTGAATTCAAATTTAAATAATGACAATTAGTACAAATCCGCTGTAAACCATCCCAGAAACCCGGTGTTACAAGTACATGAGCAACTACTGATAAGAGAAATAAAATACAATATTCGCCCGGAACACAGTGGGCGAAAAGTAAATACAGTACACTGGAAGGGACTAACCTAGCTGCGGTCGCCTCAAATAATGCATCTCACCTAGTCCCAATGTCATCCATGCTACTATGCCCAATAGGCTACTAGAGGTGTATATATATACATGTGCAACAAAAATGCACAGAAGTGTAGTATGAGTACATAATCAACGTGTACTCAGTGAGTGTCCCGCCTAATCCCGAAGGGGTAGAGATGAGATGGTCAACTTTGACACACTCTAATGGTCTAACGGTTATTTACTCTCAATATACATATCAACAGTGGATTTATTTTCTAACATGATTTTTATCCAAATAGAGGAAACAAGTAAACACGTAATTCCTTCATAGGAAATTTCCAAGGTTTCGTTTCATTATTAACAATATGATCTCGAGTGATAGTGAGGCATGTAAAAACTTAAATAAATCCAGGCAGCAATATAAGCATTTGCAAATCATACCGAGGCGACGACCCGATCCAACAGAAATAAATGTGCACTTGCCGAGGGTCGACGGTGCGCCTATAGATGCATCTATTAATCTGTCGAGGTGTTCGGCCCGGTCCAAAATTAACACACACAGACAGACCATCAGTCAAGAATTCAACGTGGAGCAATTATCCAAGAAAGGTCAATTCTCTGTTTAACAAGTTCGGAAATGATGTTTTAATCTCTTTTTAATTTCGTTTACTAATCAAAGGTGATTTAAACAATTCAAGTCATTGATGGGTTTATAATCAATTCAAATATTACATGCTGATGGGTCCTAACTACCCGGACAATAGCATAATAGTAGCTACGCACGGACTCTCGTCACCTTGTGTGTACGTAGCCCCCATAAATAGGAGCACATAACCAATTTAACTCACCTATGGGGTAAATTCCCGCTCACAAGATTAGAAAGGAGACTCACCTCGCTCCGAAGACTCGCAACCGACATTCTACATCCTTCCGAAGGCTTGAACAACTACACAATGCACCAAAACTAGCCAATGATCACACAAATCCATTAATATATGCTCAATTATACTCCGCAACCCAATTTATAACAATTCCTAACTCCGAAATAAAGGTTGACCAAAATGCCCTCGGGCCCATGTGCTCGGAATCCAAAATTTTTTTGAAGGTAAAGATTACCCATAACCTTAGGAACTCAAATATATAATTTTCTCCTAATTCCATACTCAAAGTCATGGCTAAAATCCAAGATTTATAATTTTCTAGGTTTCCATCCAAAATCCCAATGATCTAATTTCCATGCTTAAGTCCATATATAATTGATATATTTAACTCAAAAGAGATAGGGATGACTTACCTTAATCATTAAAGATAAAATCCCCTCATGAAGCTCCCCAAAATCGCCCATGCCATGGAGAAATGTGATAGAAATAGCCAATCCCCGACCTTAAAATGACATTCTGCCATCCAGGGATTTCCGCTTCTACGAAAAAATCCCGCTTCTACGAAACTCGCTTCTGTGGAAAATGATCCACTTTTGCGGTCCCTGGCTTCAACCCATCTTCGCTTCAGCGAAAGCTAAACCGCATCAGCGATTCCGCTTAAGCGGTCGAAAAGCCGCTTCTGCGGCCACCTGGGCCTGACCCCCTTTCCGCTTCTACATAATATGCGCCGCTTTTGCGGCTCTTCCTCATGCCCCACCTTTTTGCTCCTGCGGGCCTCAAACCGCATCTGCGGTCTAGGAACCGCAGATGCGGTTTTGACAGAAGCAGTACGCTCAACCTTCCAAATTTCCAAATTTCGATCTGTTAACCACTCGGAATCCACCCGAGGCCCCCAGGACCCCAACCAATAATACCAACCAATCTCAAAACACATTACGGACTTGCTCGAGGCCTCAAACTTCATCAAACAACGCTAAAACCATGAATTACCCCGATTCAAGCTTAGGAACTTTGAAACTTCAAACTTCTATTTCTGATGTTTAAACTTATCAAATCACGTCCGATTGACCTCAAATTTTGCACGCAAATCACATTTGACATTACGGACCTACTCCAATTTTCAGAATTGGATTCCGACCCCGATATCAAAAAGTCAACCCCCCGGTCAAACTTTTCCAAAAACCTTCAAATTGCTATATTTAGCCAAATGTCTTAAAAATGGTCCACGGACCTCCGAATTCACTTCCGATCGCGCTCCCAACTCTAGAATCACCATACGAAGCTACTCCCAGTCTCAGAATTCCAAACGGACATTAATAACACCAAAAATGCACTTCAAACCAAACTTATAAAATTTCTTCTAAAATACAAACTTCCACAATAGGTGCCAAAATGCTCCAGGGTTATCCAAAACCCAATCCGGGCATACGCCCAAGTCCAAAATCATCATACAAACCTGCTGGAACCTTCAAATCTCAATTCCGATGTCGTTTACTCAAAATTCCAATCCTAGTTCATTTCTTTCAACTTAAGCTTTCGAAATGAGAATTCTCTTCCCGATTCAACTCCAGACTTCCCGAAACTAAATTCCGACCACACGTACAAGTCAAAATACTTGAAATGAAGCTGTTCATGGCTTCCGACTGCTGAACGAAGTGATAGTACTCAAAACGACCGGTCGGGTCATTACACATCGTATCATCGCTACGGCGTGCAGCCCGATCCACACTCAGTCCCGAATATGCATGTGAGCCACACAGGCAAAGTCAAGTTAAAATTCTCAGTTCCAGACATTAGGAAATATAGTTTATGTTTTAAAACCTTAGAATTATGACTAAACATTTCGAAACAGTGTTTAACTCAGGGCTGAAATCATATAACTTGCTAAGTATCATGGAAACAGTGAAAATAATCCCTAAAGGATTCAAATAATCTGCACACAGCCCAAATACATTCATAAGATCCAAGTAGGATGTTTACCAATCAATCTCTAGTCAAGAACACAGTATGAACATCACTCGGGACAGACTAGGGCATATTCTCCAATCAGAAACGACCCTGCACTCCTCGTAGAGTACGTGTCTCGCCTTAATATAGCATCACAGTGTGATATACCGAGGTTTCAAACCCTCAGGTCATCATCTACATCTATTACTCACCTCAAGCCGGCCACAAGTCTAGCTCACTATGCCTTTTCCTCTCGAATCAACCTCCTCGCGCGCTAAATCTAATCAAAACCACAAGGAATACATTACAATAGACTAATGAAACATAACCCAATCGAAAGAACTCGAAAAACACCAAAAATCACGAAGTTGGCAAAACCCAAACCCCGGGCCCACTTCCAGAAAAATTACAAATTTCACATCACCGGATTCCTCGTCTCGCCACGAGTCCGTACATATCAAATTTACCAAAATCGGAGTTCAAATGCCCTTTCAAATCCCAAATTTTCATTTCAAAAACCCAAGCCCTAGTTCTTCCAATTTTTACCCAAATTTTCGAGAATTAAAGGTTGATTCTTCAATAAAATGACGTTTCTAGGCCACAAGACTTACCTCCAATCAAATCCCGTCAAAATCCTCTTCAATCTCTACCAAAAAGCTCTTAAGGTGGTTAACAATGGAGGAAAAGTGAATAGGCTTGTGGATGAAATAATACCTTTAAACCCTTCTGATAACAGCGATTTTTGCTTCTGCGGTCCCGTTACCGCTTATGCGGGACAGCTTATGTGGCCAAATTCCCGCTTATGCGGATTTTCATTTAAAATCTAACTTTGGTTTTTGCGGCTCCACATCCACTTCTACGGATCAACCAAAGCCGCTTCTGCGACAAAATGTCCGATCCTGCGGACCCGCCTTTGCGAACCATGTTTCGCTTTTACGGAACCACTCCACCAGGTCAAGAACCTCTTTTGCGACCCCCACCTGCTTCTACGGTCCATTTCCGCAGAAGCGGAAATACCAGAAGACAGAAAAACTGAACCTGCAACACACTTCAAATCTCTCATTAACCACTCGAATTTACCCCGAGTCCCCCAGGACCTCAACCAAAAAAACCAACACATCCTAAAACCTCATTCCAACTTGTCCAATCCTCAAAACACATCAAACAACACTAAAACCTTCAAATCACATCGAATTCAAGCCTAAGTTTCTTACAAACTTCCGAATTGCACATTCGATCAAAAACCTGACCTAAACACCTCCGAATGACCTGAAATTTTACACATATAACCAAAATCACCTAACGGTGCTACTGCAACTTTCGAAATTCCATTCCGACCCTCAGATCAAAATCTCACCTATCAACCGGAATTCGCCAAAATTCTAACTTCGCCAATTCAAGCCTAATTCTGCACCGGACCTCCAAAATAACTTCCAATCACACTCCTAAGTCACAAATCATCTCCCGAAGCTAACCGAATCACCGGAATTCACATCTGAGCCCTATAACTCATAAGTCAAAATCCGGTTGACTTTTCCAAACCAAGCCTTCTTTAAAGGGACAAAGTGTCTCATTTCCTATCCAAGCCAATCCAATTCAACTCCAACACAACCAATGTCGATAATGAAACATGAAGAAGCATAAATGGGGGAAACTGGGCTGTAATACATGAGACGACGAGTTGGGTCATTACAACCTCCCCAACTTAAACAAACGCTCGTCCTCGAGTGGGTTATGAATCATACCTGAAGTCTCGAATAGGTGAGGATATCTGCTCTGCATCTCCTGCTCGGTCTCCAAGGTAGCCTCCTCCACGGGCCGACCTCTCTACTGTACCTTTATCGAGGCTATATCCTTTGACCTAAATCTCCAAACCTGACGACCCAAAATAGCTACTGGCTCCACATCATAGGTCAAATCATCATCCAACTGAACCGTCCTGAAGTCTAACACATGAGACGGGTCCCAAACATACTTTCGAAGCATACAAACATGAAATACCGGATGAACCCCTTATAAGCTGGGTGGCAAAGAAAGCATATAGGCCACCTCCCCAATCCTCCTAAGTATCTCAAAAGGCCCTCTGAACTGCAGACTCAACATTCCTTTCTTTCCAAATCTCATAACGCCCTTCATGGGCGAAACCTTCAACAAGACCTTCTTGCCCACCACATAAGATACATCTCGAACCTTCCTGTCCGTATAACTCTTCTGACGCGACTGAGCTGTACGAAGTCTCTCCTTTATCACTTTCACCATATCTAAGGCATCCTGGACCAACTCTGTCCCCAATACCCTAGCCTCGTCGGGCTCAAACCAACCAACCGGAGATCTACAACGTCTCCCATATAAGGCCTCTTACGGTGCCATCTGAATGCTGGACTGATAGTTGTTGTTGTAGGCAAACTCTGCAAGTTGTAGGAAGTCAGTCCAAGAACCTCCAAAATCAATAACATAGGTACGCAACATGTCCTCCAATATCTGGATAGTACGCTCAGACTGCCCGTCCATCTGAGGATGAAACGCTGTGCTCAACTCTACCTGGGTACCCAACTCTCGCTGAAAAGTCCTCCAAAACTGGGAAATAAACTGAGTACCCCTATCTGAGATAATAGAAACTGGGACCCCATGCAACCGAACAATCTCCCGCATAAAAATATCTACTAACCGCTCCGAAGAATAGGTAGTACATACCGGAATGAAGTGCGCAGACTTGGTCAGCCGATCCACAATCACCCAAATCAAATCAAACTTCCTCGATGTCCAAGGGAGACCACTCACAAAATCTATAGTAATCCTCTCCCACTTCCACTCGAGAATATCCATGCGCTGAAGTACACTACCGGGCCTCTGATGCTCATATTTCACCTGCTGACAGTTGAGACATCGAGCTACATGACTCACAATGTCCTTCTTCATTCTCCTCCACCAGTAATGTTGTCTCAAATCCTGATACATCTTCGCGGCACCCGGATGAATAGAATACCGCGAGTTGTGGGCCTCTTCTAATATCAACTCCCGAAGCCCATCCACATTTGGCACACAAATCCGGCCCTGCATCCTCATCACACCATCACCATCAATAGTCACCTCTCTGGCATCATCATGCTGGACCCTATCCTTAAGGACAAGCAAGTGCGGATCATCATACTGGCGCTCTCTGATGCGGTAATACAAGGAAGACCAAGAAACCACACAAGCCAACACCCGACTAGGCTCCAAAATATCTAGCCTCACCATTCGATTGGCTAAAGCCTGGACATCAATAGAAAGGGCCTCTCCCCAACTGAAATGTATGCCAAGCTACCCATACTAACCGCCTTACGGCTCAAAGCATCGGCCACTAAATTGGCCTTCCACGGGTGATATAATATGGTAATATCATAGTCCTTGAGTAAATCAAGCCACCTTCGCTGCCTCAAATTATGATCCTTCTATTTGAACAAATGCTGAAGGCTGCGATGATCAGTATATACCTCACAAGATAAGCCATATAAGTAGTGCCTCCAAATCTTCAAAGTGTGAACTATAGCAGCTAACTCCAAATCATGTACGGGGTAGTTCTTCTCGTGAGGCTTCGACTGGCGAGAAGCATATGCAATAACTCTACCCTCCTGTATCAACACGCATTCGATCCCAACTCTTGAAGCATCACGATATACGGTGTAAGAACCTGAAGCTGATGGCAACACCAACACTGAAGCTGTGGTCAAATTTGTCTTGAGCTTTTGAAAGCTCTCCCCGCACTCGTCTGACCATACAAATGGTTCACCCTTCTGCGTCAACTTGGTCAGGGGCAAAGCAATAGATGAAAAACCCTGGACGAACCGGCAATAATATCCTGCCAAACCGAGGAATCTCCGAATCTCCGTGGCTGAGGACGGTCTAAGCCAAATCTGCACCGCCTCTATCTTCTTTGGATCAACCTGAATACCATCACCGGACACCACGTGCCCTAGAAAAGCCACAGAGCCAAGCCAGAACTCACACTTAGAGAACTTTGCATAAAGCTTCTCCTCCCTTAATCTCTGTAATACCACTCTCAAATGCTGAGCATGCTCCTCCTGGCTACGCGAGTATACCAGGATATCATCAATAAAAACAATAACAAATGAATCTAGATACGAACAAAATACACTATTCATCAGATGCATGAACGCGACTAGGGCATTAGTCAGCCCAAAAGACATAACTAGAAACTCATAGTGCCCATATCTCGTCAATAAGTATCAGAATCCGTAATCTTCAGTTGGTGATAGACTGAACGGTGATCAATCTTAGGGAATACCCTTGCCCCTAGAGCTGATCAAACAAATCATCAATACGAGGTAGTAGATACTTGTTCTTCACTGTCACCTTGTTCAACTGTCAGTAGTCAATGCACATTCTCATTGTGCCATCCTTCTTCTTCTTCACAAATAAGACTGGTGGACCCCACGGTGACACACTAGGATAAAGAAACCCCTTATCTAGGAGTTCTTGAAGCTGATCCTTTAGTTCTTTTAACTCTGTTGGTGCCATACGATATGGAGAAATGGAGATGGGCTGAGTGCCCGGCACCAGATCAATACCAAAATCAATGTCCCTGTCCGGTGGCATGCCCGGAAGGTCTGCTGGGAACACATCTGGGAAATCCCTCACAATGGGGACATAATCAAGACTAGGAGTCTCAGCTTCAACATCTCTCACAAAAGCCAAGTACGATAGACAACCTTTCCCAACCATCCGCTGGGCCTTTAGGAAGGAAATCACCCTGCTAGGAACATAGTCAGTCATTCCATGCCACTCAATCCTCGGAACACCTGGAATAGCCAACGTAACTGTCTTGGCATGACAGTCCAGAATAGCATGGTACGGAGATAGCCAATCCATTCCTAGAATCACATCGAAATCTACCATGCCCAACAACAATAAGTCAACCCCGGTCTCCAGACCCCCAATAGTCACCAGGCAAGATCGATATACATGATACACAATAATAGTATCACCCACCGGGGTGGATACGTGCATGGGCAAAGAAAGACAACCACGGGTCGTACCCAAATGATGGGCAAAATATGAAGACACATAAGAGTATGTAGATCTAGGATCAAATAAAATCGAAGCATCCCTGTGGCAGACTAAAATAATACTTGTGATAACAGCATCTGATGCAATGGCATCCCTCATGTCTGGAAGAGCATAGAATCGAGCCTGACCACTACCAGATCAGTCTCCCCTCTAGGGCGGCCCCTAGCTGCCTGGCCCCCACCCCTACCTGACTAGGAGGGTGCTAAAGTAGATGGAGTAGAAGAGGAAGGCTGATCCCTCTACTAAGACCGACCACCACAAAGCCGAGGACACTGTCTCCTCATGTGACCAAACTCACCGCACTCGTAGAAACTACCCGGTGCTGGAGAAGGGGACTGAAGGGAACCCCTCGCGGCTGAAGAACTCTGGGCTGAAGAAGCAAGAGTAGAGCTCTACGCTGGAAGGGCACTAAGTGAAGACTGACCCTGCTAAAATCCCTGATGACCACGGTCTGAAGAAGCCCCACTGTGCTCTGGGCGACCTGACTGAGGAGGCCTAAAGGAACGACCTCTGCCACGCTGGAACTGGCCCCTAGATGGAGCAACACTAAAGCTACCTGAACCTCGAGGCCTCTTGGCCTCCCACTCCTCACTCTCCCGACGGCGAGCCGTCTCAATCTCCCAAGCCATGTCGACTACCTCCTTGAATGAAGCACTCATAACCCTCTCTCTGGTCATCAAAATACGGAGTGGATAGATGTGGCCATCCACGAACCTCCTAATCCTATCTCTATCAGTAGGGATCATCCATGTAGCATGCTGAGCTAACTGCGTAAACTTCAACTCGTACTGAATCAACCACTCGAACTGACGACGCAGATCCTCCTTGCGAGACTAAGGTACGTACTTCTCCATAAAGAGAGTGGAGAACTGCTGCCATGTAAGGGGTGCTGCTCCAATAGTCCTACGCCTCTCAAACTTTTCCAACCAGGCAAATGTAGGCCCTGAGAACTGGAAGGTAGTAAAATCCACACCACTTGACTCTAAGATCCCTATGGTGCGAAGCATACGCTGGCACTTATCTAGAAAACCCTGGGCATCCTCATCCTCAGTACCACTAAATGTCGGAGGCTGAAGCCTGCCAAATCTCTCAAGACGACGCTGCTCATCGTCTGGCATAGATGGAACCACATAGGCTGGAGCCGGTGCAACTGGTGTGGCTTGTGCTGCTGGTGCAACCGGATGAGCTGGAACCGCTTCCGGTGTCTGCAATCCCTGAACTACCTGCTTAGGTGCACGAGCAGCGGGGGTCTGATGACCACCCCCTCTCTGTGAGGTAGCTGCTGCAGTAGTGGCTGAGACTGCCTGAGCCAGGCCAGTGCAGACGGATAGTATCTAAGCCAAGGCCTCCTGGAGACCAGGAATCACAATGGGCACTGTCGGTGCCTGAACAGGTTCTGTTGGAGCATCTACAGCTGGAGGCTGGTCCGGAACCGGGGCAGCTGGTGGATCTGTAGGTGCTGCCCTCGCTGGTCTGACTCGCCCATGAACACACCCACGGCCTCTAGCAGGTGGTAAAGGTGGTCGTCCATCACGTCCGGTAGCACGGGTTCTCGCCATCTGTGAGAGAATAGAATACAGAAGTTTAGTTCTCGAATCAACAAAGCCGCACGACAAGAATTTCAAGAATATGAAGTGTTTCCTAAAGGTTCTGCAACCTCTCGAGGATAAAAAGAGATGTCTCTGTACCGATCCGCGAGACTCTACTAAACCGGATCATGACTCGTGAGGCCTAGTAACCTAGGCTCTGATACCAACTTGTCACGACCCCAATCCCGGTCGTGATTGCACCCAACACGATTGCTAGGCAAGCCCGACCATTTGAACACTCTCAACCCAAATACGAAATCTCATTACCAGTTGTTTAAGTTAATTTAGCAGTTAACAAGATTAATAATCCGATAGTAAATAGAAACAACACGGAAAGCCAGAATAACTATCAAAACAACTCCCAACAGATCTGGGTTCACGATATTAGATCCTCTAATACAACTAAGTAGCAAAATCGAAGCATAAAAGAGTCTAAGATTTGAAATCAAAAGAAATAAGGGGAGGAGTCAGGTCATGCGGACGTCAGGCAGCTACCTCGATAACTCCTGAGAAATCTGGGAAACAGCGAACAACTCAACTAAGCTCCCGGAACACCTGAATCTGCACACATGGTGCAGGGAGTAAAGTGAGTACTTCCAACTCAGTAAGTAATAAGCATATATAATGACTGAAGATGAGAATTCATGAAATACCACAATGTAAAGCTACCGCTAGCAGTTTAGCATAATTAACGAAGAAATAGCAAACAAGCAATAACAGGTAGGTCAGATAATCATCAATGTATGGATGCAATGCAATGTACATGACCATTGCGGTGCGCAGCCCGATCCATTTAGGTGCTCACTGTGGGGGTTCAGACTCCGAAAGGGCTCCTACATCCCAAGCACAATATCATCGTATCATCGTTGCGGCATGCAACCCGATCGACAGTTCCAGAATATGCATGTGAGCCACGCGGGCAAAGTCAAGCTAAAATTCTCGGTTCCAGACATTAGGAAATATAGTTTAAGTTTTAAAACCTTAGAATTATGACGAAACATTTCGAAACAGTGTTTAACTCAGGACTGAAATCATATAACATTCTAAGTATCATGGAAGCAATGATAATAATCCCTAAAGGATTCAAATAATCGGCACACAACCCAAATACATTCATAAAACCCAAGTAGGATGTTTACCAATCAATTTCTAGTCAAGAACACAGTATGAACATCACTCGGGACGGACTAAGCCATAGTCCCCAATCACAAACGACCCTGCACTCCTCGTAGAGTACGTGTCTCGCCTTAATATAGCATCACAGTGTGATATACCGTGGTTTCAAACCCTCAGGTCATCATCTACATCTATTACTCACCTCAAGCCGGCCACAAGTCTAGCTCACTATGCCTTTTCCTCTCGAATCAACCTCCCCGCGTGCTAAATCTGATCAAAACTACAAGGAATACATTACAATAGACTAATGAAACATAACCCAGTCGAAAGAACTCAAAAAACACCAAAAATCACGAAGTTGGCAAAACCCAAACCCCGGGCCCACTTCCAGAAAAATTACAAATTTCACATCACCGGATCCTCGTCTTGCCACGAGTCCATACATATCAAATTTACCAAAATCAGAGTTCAAATACCCTTTCAAATCCCAAATTTTCATTTCAAAAACCCAAGCCCTAGTTCTTCCAATTTTTACCCAAATTTCCAAGAATTAAAGGTTGATTCTTCAATAAAATAACGTTTCTAGGCCACGAGACTTACCTCCAATCAAATCCCGTCAAAATCCTCTTCAATCACTACCAAAAAGCTCTTAAGGCGGCTAATAATGGAGGAATAGTGAATAGGCTCGCGGATGAAATAAAATCTTTAAACCCTTCTGCCAACAGTGATTTTCGCCTCTACGGTCTCGCTACCGCTTATGCGGGACCGCTTCTGCGGCCAAATTCCCGCTTATGCAGATTTTCATTTAAAATCTAACTTCTGCTTTTGCGGCTCCACATCCGCTTCTGCGGATCAACCAAAGCCGCTTCTGCGACAAAATGTCCGCTCCTGCGGACCCGCCTTTGCGAACCATGTTTTGCTTCTACGGAACCACTCCACCAGGCCAAGAACCGATTTTGCGATCCCCCACCCGCTTCTGCGGTCCATTTCCACAGAAGCGAAAATAACAGAAGACAGAAAAACTGAACCTGCAACACACTTCAAATCTCTCGTTTAACCACTCGAATTCACCCCGAGGCCCCCAGGACCTCAACTAAAAACACCAACATATCCTAAAACCTCATTTCAACTTGTCCAATCTTCAAAACATATCAAACAACACTAAAACCTTCAAATCACATCGAATTCAAGCCTAAGTTTCTTACAAACTTCTGAATTGCACATTCGATCAAAAACCCGACCTAAACACCTCCGAATGACCTAAAATTTTACACACATAACCAAAATCGCCTAACGGAGCTACTGCAACATTTAAGATTCCATTCCAACCCTCGGATCAAAATATCACCTATCAACCGAAATTTGTCAAATTTTAACTTCGCCAATTCAAGCCTAATTCTACACTGGACCTCCAAATTAACTTCCGATCGCACTCCTAAGTCACAAATCATCTTCTAAAGCTAACTGAATCACCGGAATGCACATCCAAGCCCTCTAACTCATAAGCCAACATCCGGTTAACTTTTCCAAACCAAGCCTTCCTTAAAGAGACTAAGTGTCTCATTTCCTATCCAAGCCAATCCAATTCAATACCAATACAACCAATGTCGATAATGAAACATGAAGAAGCATTAAATGGGAGAAACAGAGCTATAATACATGAGACGACAAGTTGGGTCATCACAGAGGATTAGATATGAATTGTAAATTCTTTGGAGCGTTAGCTCGATCGATAAAAAAAATACTATTGATTATGAAATGAAACAAATGGTAAGAGATATGATTAATCCCTTGCCGAGATGGTTTGAGTATATTGATTATCTCCCTTGCCGGGATGTGAAAGTTGTTATTTTTGCTCCCTTGCCGGGATTTAGCTGTTTATTTGTGTTTTCCCTTACCAAGATTATTTTGTGCATTATATATTATGAAATGGGATTGTGTGACACGCCGACCATTTATATATTATGAAATAGGATCGTGTGGCACGCCGACCACTTATATATTATGAAATGGGATCTTGTGGCACGCCGACCACTTATATATTGCGAAATGGAATCAAGTGGTATGCCTACCACGTGACATTATGAAATAGGAGCGAGTGGTACGCCTACCATGTGACATTATGAAATGGGAGCGAGTGGTACGCCTACCACGTGATATTATAAAATGGGAGCGAGTGGTACGCCTACCACGTGATATTATAAAATGGGAGCGAGTGGTACGCCTACCACGTGATGTTATGAAATGGGATCGAGTTGCATGCCTGCAACGAGAGGAAATTAAAATGAGTGAAAGTGGTTTGTTTTCCCTTATTCTATGTTAGAAGGACTTAGATGTAGCTTCCTTGTTATTCTTGATATTCCGTTTTATGCGCTATCCCATAAGCATGTTCCCATCCCACTTATAATTGTTTACTTTTCGCTATTATTTTGTTGTACTTGTATATATATCTGCACAGGTTATTCTGGTAATTCGGTCTAGCCTCGTCACTACTTCACCGGGGTTAGGCCAGGCACTTACCAGCACATGGGGTCGGTTGTGCTGATGCTACACTGTGTGCATCTTTTTGCACAGATCCAGGAACAGCTTTTGGACCACAACAGTAGTATACTGATCGGGAGCTGACTTCAGTCTAGGGACTTACGAGGTAGCCTAGCTGGCGTTCGCAGGCCGAAGTCCCTTTCCATATTTTCAGTTTGTTCTTCATTGTATCGAGATAGACATTATATATTTTTCTATTCAGACTTGTTTGTAGAACTCTTTAGTGGTTCGTGAGGTAGCGACTCCAGTCTTGGGTAGAGATATATTAAACTTTCGCATTTTGGGTTTCCCGTTATTCATGTTATATAAGACTTCCGCATTTTGGGTTTTCAATTATTTATGTTATAAAAGACATCCTCTTCTATTTAAAGGTTTATTATTATTATTACTGTTGTGCTATTATTCGAAAATGTTTAAACGCTTGGCTTGCCTAGCTCCGATAGTAGGCGCCATCATGACTCCCGATGGTGGAAAATCCGCGTCATGACAAGTTGGTATCAGAGCTCTAGGTTGCATAGGTCTTGCTACTCATATACAAACTTGGTAGAGTCTGAGGGATCGATACGGAGACGTCTATATTTATCCCCTAGAGGCTACGGAGTTAGGAAAAGTTTCACTTTTGTTCTTTCTTGTCGTGCGATTCTGTTTCTCAAATACTGATCGTCTTTATACTCTGTTCTTTCGCAGATGGCGAGAACATGTGCTTTCTCTTCTACTGCGCAGCAGCCCGAGCCCCCAGCAGTAGCTCCTATAAGGGGCAGAGGTCGAGGCCGTACCAGAGGCCGAGGTAGGGGCAGAGCTCAGCCCCAGGTAGCATTCCCATAGGTGGAGCCTCATATTGACTATAATGAGGAGGTTCCAGCCCCAGCAGCTCCGATGGGCCCAGCTCAGGTCCCAGGAGGGGTCATGGTCACCCCAGATCTTCAGGATGCTTTAGTCAGATTGGCAGGCTTTATGGAGAGTGTCACTAGAGTGAGTTTACTGCCAGTAGCACCAGCCACTTCTCAAGCTGGAGGAGGAGTTCAGACTCCTGCTACACGTACTCCGGAGCAGGTAGCTCCCCAGACTCATGTCCCAATGGTTCGGCCAGCTATGACAGCTCAGCCTGGTACTGCAGCCCAGGCCGATGATAGAGCGGCTATGTCTTCGGATGCTTTGTGGAGACTTGATCGGTTCTCCAAGATCTTCACCACCACATTTAGCGGATCTTCATCAGAGGATCCACGGGATTTCCTATCCAGCTGCCATGAGATCCTTAGGACCTTGGGTATTGTGGAGACCAATGGGGTCGATTTTGCCACCTTTCAGCTTGCAGGATCCGCCAAGACTTGGTGGAGGGACTATTGCCTATCTAGACCAGCAGGGTCTTGAGCATTGACATGGGATCAGTTCGCGGAGTAGTTTTTGGAGAAGTTTCTCCCAGTCACTCAGCGGGAGGCACTTCGCAAGCAGTTCGAGTGCTTACAACAGGGCTCCATGACAGTCACACAGTATGAGACTCGGTTCATTGATTTGGCACGCCATGCTATTGTTATACTCCCTACAGAGCGAGAGAGGTTTCGGAGGTTTATTGATAGATTGATTCAGTCGATCCGCCTCCAGATGGCTATGGGGGATGGTAGTGAGATTTCCTTTCAGGAGGCGGCTAATGAGGCCCGCCGAGTTGAGATGTCCCTCGCACGGGGAGGTGGTCAAGTGTTGGATAAGAGGCCTCATCATTCTAGTAAGTTAAGTGGTACCTCGTCTGGAGGTAGGGATTCTTATGGTAGAGTCCATTTGCCGAGGCCCTTTTAGTCAACTCTTTAGGTTTCTCATGGTACTTCCGGTGGCCGTGGCTCTCAGTCGCAGTATTCCAACCAGCAGCTTTTTAGTTCACCATCAGCACCTATCAGCGCACCACCACTCCGTTATTCTCAGCAGTCGAGAGCTTGTTTCACGTGTGGTGACACGAGGCACATTCCTGGTATTTCCCTCGAGCTTCTGACAGCTCTTAGCAGTAGGGCCCTCGCCCTATAATTTAGGCATCAGGTGACCCACAGCTCGCCCGACCAGCTAGAGGCGGGGGTTGGGATCATAGAGGTGGAGGTAGAGACCATAGAGGTGGAGCTCGGACCGGCAGAGGTAGAGGTCAGCCAATAGCTGATCGTCCTAGAGACATAGTTCAGGGAGGTAGGGCCCAGCCCCGGTGTTATGCCTTGCCAGCCAGGCCAGAGGCTGAGTCTTGAGATGTTGTTTTTACAGGTACTATTCTAGTCTGTGATAGGGATGCTTTAGTGCTATTTGACCCTGGGTCTATATATTCATATGTGTCATCTTATTTTGCACCCTACTTGGATATGCTTAGTGATGCTTTGGGTATCCTTCTTTATGTATCTACACTAGTGGGTGATTCTATAGTGGTTGACCGAGTTCATCATTCCTGTGTGGTAGTGTTTGAGGGTCTTGACACCCGTGTTGATTTATTACTTCTAGACATGGTAGATTTCCATGTTATATTAGGTATGGATTGGTTCTCCCCGTATCATGCTATCTTGGATTGTCACGCCAAGACCGTGACCTTGGCTTTGCCAGATTTGCCCCGATTGGAGTAGAGAGGGACCCCAGGTCATGCCACCCGTAGTGTTATTTCATATGTAAAGGCTCGACGCATGGTCGAGAAGGGGTGTTTAGCTTATTTGGCATATGTTCGCGATTCCAGCACAGAGGTCCCTTCTATTGACTTTGTTCCTATTTTTTGGGAGTTCCCCGAGGTTTTCCCTTCAGACCTGCCGGGCATGCCGCCCGACAGGGATATTGGTTTCTGTATTGATCTGGCCCCGAGCACGCAGCCCATTACTATTCCACCGTATCGTATGGCCCCACCAGAGTTGAAAGATTTAAAGGACCAGTTGCAAGATTTGCTAGAGAAGGGTTTTATCAGGCCTAGTGTTTCTCCTTGGGGTGCGCCAGTGTTATTTGTGAAGAAAAAGAATGGATCGATGAGGATGTGCATTGATTATCGGCAATTAAACTAGGTGAAGATAAAGAACAAGTATCCACTATCGAGGATTGATGATTTGTTTGACCAACTTTAAGGTGCAAAGGTGTTTTCAAAGATAGACATGATATTTGGCTACCATCAGCTAAGGATTAGGGCGTCTGATGTCCCTATGATAGCATTTCGCACTCGGTATGGGCATTATGTGTTTTTGGTCATGTCATTCAGGTTGACCAATGCCCCAGCAGCATTTATAGAGTTGATAAACCAAGTAATCAGGCCTTATCTAGACTTGTTCGTGATAGTCTTTATTGATGATATTCTGGTGTACTCCTGCAGCCAGGAGGAGCACGAGCAGCACCATAGAGTGGTTCTTCAGACTCTTAAGGATAGTCAATTGTATGCTAAGTTCTCAAAGTGCAAGTTTTGGTTGATTTCGGTTGCATTTATGGGTCATGTTGTATCAGCAGAGGGCATTCAGGTGGACCCGAAGAAGATTGAGGCAGTCAAGAACTGGCCTCGACCCACATCAGCGACTGAGTTTTGGAGTTTCTTCTGGTTAGTAGGTTATTACCGTCGGTTTGTAGAAGGGTTTTCATCTATAGTAGCCCCGATGACCAGATTGACCTAGAAGGGTGCCTAGTTCAGGTGGTCAGACGAGTGTGAGGAGAGCTTTCAGAAGCTCAAGACAGCTCTGACTACGACACCGATATTGGTTTTGCCCACAGGTTTAGGGCCTTATACAAATTATTGTGATGCTTCCCGTATTGGGCTTGGTGCGATATTGATGCAGGATGGCAGAGTTATTACTTATGCTTCGAGGCAGTTGAAGATCCACGAGAAGAATTATCCGGTCCATGATTTATAGTTGGCAGCCATTGTTCGTACTTTGTAGATTTTGAGGCATTACTTAATATGGTGTGGCGTGTGAGGTGTACACTGATCAAAATAGTCTGCGGTACTTGTTCAAGCAAAAGGAGTTGAACTTGAGGCAGTGGAGGTGGTTGGAGCTATTGAAGGATTATGATGTTACTAGTTTATACCACCTGGGGAGAGCCAATGTAGTGGCCGATGCTTTGAGTAGGAAGTCCGCCTGCATGGGTAGTCTTGCTTATGTTCCGATCAGCCAGAGACCGCTTACTTTGGACATTCAGGCCTTGGCCAATCGGCATGTGAGGTTGGACACTTCTGATCCTAGTAGAGTTTTAGCTTGCACGGTCGCTCGTTCTTCATTATTGAAGCATATTCGTGATCTGCAGTTTGATGATCCTCATTTGTGTGTCCTGAGAGACATGGAGCGTGGAGGTGCCACGAAGGTGACTTTAGATGATGATGGTGTTTTAAGATTGTAGGGGCGTGTTTGTGTGCCCAATGTCGATGGGATTCGAGAGTTGATCTTAGCGGAGGCCCATAGTTTTCGATATTCTATTCACCCGGGCGCCGCGAAGATGTACCAGGACTTGCGGCAACATTATTGGTGGCATAGGATGAAGAAAGATATTGTGGCATATGTGGCTCGATGTTTAAACTGTCAATAGGTCAAGTATGAGCATCAGAGGTNATCAGGCCTAGTGTTTCTCCTTGGGGTGCGCCAGTGTTATTTGTGAAGAAAAAGAATGGATCGATGAGGATGTGCATTGATTATCGGCAATTAAACTAGGTGAAGATAAAGAACAAGTATCCACTATCGAGGATTGATGATTTGTTTGACCAACTTTAAGGTGCAAAGGTGTTTTCAAAGATAGACATGATATTTGGCTACCATCAGCTAAGGATTAGGGCGTCTGATGTCCCTATGATAGCATTTCGCACTCGGTATGGGCATTATGTGTTTTTGGTCATGTCATTCAGGTTGACCAATGCCCCAGCAGCATTTATAGAGTTGATAAACCANTGGGTCATTGTTGATAGGCTGACCAAGTCAGCGCATTTCATTCCTGTTGTAGCCACTTATTCATCGGAGAGGTTAGCTGAGATCTACATCCGAGAGATTTTTCGCCTTCATGGGGTGCCGGTATCTATCATTTGGGACCGGGGTACGCAGTTCACCTCGCGCTTCTTGAGAGCAGTTCAGTAGGAGTTAGGCCCCCGGGTTAAGTTGAGCACAGCATTCCATCCTGAGACGGACGACCAGTATGAGAGGACTATTCAGATATTAGAGGATATGCTTCGAGCCTGTGTCATTGATTTTGGAGGCTCATGGGACCAGTTTTTGCCTTTAGCAGAGTTTGCCTACAACAACAGCTACCAGTCCAACATTCAGATGGCTCTATATGAGGCATTGTATGGTAGGCGATGTCGGTCTCTTGTCGGATGGTTTGAGCTGGGAGAGGCTCGATTATTGGCTATAGATTTAGTCCTGGAGGCCTCGGATAAGGTCAAGATTATTCAGGACAGGCTTCGTTCGGCTCAGTCGCGGAAAAAGAGTTAATGCGGATTGCAAGGTTCGAGATGTAGCTTTCATGGTTGGTGAGCGAGTATTGCTCCGTGTATCGCCTATGAAGGGTGTGATGAGATTTGGGAAAAAGGGCAAGCTTAGCCCTAGGTTTATTGGCCCATTTGAGATTTTTGATCGTATGGGAGAGGTGGCCTACAAAGTTGCCTTGCCACCTAGCTTGTCAGCCGTGCATCCAGTGTTTCATGTGTCTATGCTACAGAGGTATCATGGCGATCCTACCCACGTGTTAGATTTCAGCACTGTCTAGTTAGACAAGGATCTGTCTTATGAGGAAAAGCTGGTAGCTATTCTAGACCGGCAGGTTCGACAGTTGAGGTCGAAGAGTTTTCCTTCAGTGCATGTCCAGTGGAGAGGTCAGCCTCCTGAGGCATCAACCAGGGAATCAGAGTCTGATACACGGAGCCGTTATCCTCATCTATTTCCCGACTCAGGTACTTCTTTCTTTTGTCCGTTCGAGGACGAACGATTGTTTTAAAGGTGGAGAATGTGACGACCCAAAGGGTCATCATTGGATTTCTCTCTTTTTCAGCGCTTCCAAGGCATTGAAAACCTCAATTTTAGTTGCCTCGATATGTGTGTACAATCCGGGCGCGTAGCCGGAAAACATTTATGTTGAAATATGTGAAAAACTTGAAGAATTTTGATATTAGTATGATTAAATTTGACTTTGGTCAACATTTTGGGTGAACGGACCCGGACTCGTGATGTGACGGTCTCGGAGGGTCCGTAGAAAAATATGGGACTCGGGCATGTGCCCGGAGTCGAAATCCGAGGTCTAGAACCCGAGTAAAAGATTTTTTTTGTTAAATTATTTTTCTGAAATTATTAAGGAAAATGGAAATGAAAATTGATTAAAAGACTATGGTATCGGGCTCTTATTTTGGTTTCGACGCCCGGTACAGGTCTTAAATATGTGTTAAGCGCTTTCTGTGAAGTTTGGTCAAAATAGGACGTCGTTTGACGTGTTTCGGACCTAATTATCTAAAGCTAGAAATTTAAGAAGTTTGAAATGAAAATGATGATTTTGAGGCTTGATTCATTGATTTTGATGTTGTTTTGGCGATTTGATTGCTCCAGTAAGTTCGTGGGATATTGTTGAGTTAGTGTGTGTGTTTGGTTACGAGCCCCGAGGGCTCGGGAGTGAATTGGAGGTGGTTCGGGGTGTTTTTACACTTAGGAAAGGATCAGATTTTTGCTGCATTTTACACAGACAAATTATTCTTCATGAATGCGACCCCAGGCTCGCGTTTGCGGTGCTTTGGTGTTCCTCCACCTTCGCGTTCGTGAACTTATTAACGCGTTTGCGTAATT
>MU767607.1:9104-39939 GCA_026770625.1 Nicotiana glauca | reverse complement strand
ATATATATATATATATATATATATATATATATAAGTATATAAGTACTACAAAATAACAGCGGAAAGTAATAATTAAGACTGGGAGGGGAACATGCTTTTGGGGATAACAAATAAAATAAAACGGTAGGAATAATTAAGGAAAACTACAACTGATCCCTTCTAACACAGAATACATGGTCGGCGTGCCACACGATCCCATTCCATGATACATAAGTGGTCGGCATGCCACACGATCCAATTTTCATAATATATAAGTGGTCGGCATGCCATACAATCCCATTTCATAATATATAAGTGGTCGGAGTGCCACACGATCCCATCGAATAATATATAAGTGGTCGGCGTGCCACACGATCCCAGTTCATAATATATAAGAGGTTTCCCAGCAAGGGAACAAGTATCAATTCTACTATCCTGGCAAGGGATAATACAAATAAACAGCTAATTCCCGGCAAGGGAGCAACAACAATAACTCACACGTCACGACAAGGGAATAATTACATCTCTTTCTCTTTCGTTCATTTCTTACTTCCTAATCATGTCATAATTCGAGCCAACGCACCAAGGAGTTTACAAATCATATTTCCTCTTCATACTGTTCACATTATATCGAGACCATCAATTAAACAAGAAAGAGTCACTACAGAATCCCAAATAAGCACAAATAAAGACTCACGGTCATGCTAGACACTGGTGTATAGATACTCGTCACCATGCCTATACACCGTACTCAACATTTAGCAATTAGCAAATAATACTCTAATTCTATTCTCTCATGCCAAAGTTAGGTCAAACACTTAACTCGAATGCTCCAAACTCAAGTCAAGCCTCTAGTATAGCTTTACCCCTCGAATTCGGCTCCAACTCAGTCAAATCTATGAAATAATGACCTTACAATATTAATAATAGCTAAACAAATCGAACCCAATGCCTAAATATAGATTCCCAACCTTTCTTCCAAAAATTCCAAAATCGACCCTGGGGCCCGCTTGGTCAAAATACGAGGTTCGAACCAATTCCATGTTACCCATTACCCCACGAGCCCGGATATACAATTTGTTTTCAAATTTCACCCCAAAATGAGGTCTAAATCAAAGAAAATTAAAAAGCCCTAACTCTATCCATTTCCCCCAATTTCCACCCTAATCTATGTGACTAAAGCTTAGGAATTCACTAATTAATGAAGAAAAATGAAGGAAATAAATGGAAAATTACTTATCCAAGTGGTCTTGAGGAATGGGGGCTTCAATGGAGTCCTAGAGCTTGGGGGAGAAGAGAGTTCGTGAGAAAATTGAGAAATCCCGTATGTACTGTTTCTATTTTTTGTTATAAAAATTTAACTGGGCGAAAATGGCCTATGCGATCGCGAAGGAAGTCATGCGATCGCATAGAGTAAGGGAGAATATTCACTGCGATCGTGAATTGGCTATGCGTTCGCATAGAGCAAAAATAAAGGGCTTCCCAGGCTAGCACTATGCGATCGCGGAAGAGTAATTGCGATCGCATACAACAAACAGACTGTCTGAAGATTAACACTATGCGATCGCAGACCTACCTATGCGATCGCATAGAGAAATTGACTGGACACTAGCAAACAACAGTTTCTGCAATTTCTTAAGTTCAAAAACCACTCCGACAGTCATCCTAAACACTCTCGAGCCCTCGGGGCTCCTAACCAAATACACACACTAACTCAACAACCTCATACGAAATTAACCAAGCGATTAAATCGCCAAAATAACATCATAAACGAGGAATCAAACCTCAAAATCATCACTTTTTTATAAAACTTCATAAACTTTCAAACTTTGAGTTTTTGGTCCGAAACACGTCAAATGACGTCCGATTTCAATCAAATTTCAGAGAAAGCAATTAAACCACATATAAGACCTGTACCGGGCGCCGGAACCAAAATACGGGCCCGATACCAATGCTTTCTGATCCATTTTCCTTTCAAATTTCCAAATAAATTTCAGTAAAACAATTTCTTTTAAAAATTCATTTCTCGGGCTCGGGACCCCGGATTTCGATTCCGGGCATACCCCCGAGTCCCATATTTTTCTATGGATGCTCAGGGACCTTCCAATCATAGGTCCGGGTTCGTTTACCCAAAATGTTGACCCAAATCAACTTTAATCATTTTAAAGGCACATGTTGAAATTTTTCACAGAATTTAACATATAAGCTTTCCGGCTACGCGCTTGGACTACGTACGCAAATCGAGGCAAGTAAAAATGAGGTTTTCAAGGCCTCGAAAGCACGGAATGAAAGAGAAAATAGGTGATGACCCTTTGGGTCATCACATTCTCCACCTCTAAAATAATAGTTCGTCCTCGAACGGACAGAAGAAAGAAGTACCTGAGTCGGGAAAACAGATGAGGATAACGGCTCCGCATATCAGACTCGGATTCCCAGCCAGGTCAATGCCTCAGGAGGCTGACCTCTCCACTGGACACACACTGAAAGAAAACTCTTTGACCTTAACTGTCGAACCTACCGGTCTAGAATAGCTACCGGCTCCTCCTCATAAGACAGATCCTTGTCCAATTGGACAGTGCTGAAATCTAATACGTGAGCTGGATCACCATGATACCTCCGAAGCATGGACATATGAAACACTGGATGCACGACTGACAATCTAGGCGGCAAGGCAAGTCTGTAAGCCACCTCTCCCACACGATCGAGAATCTCAAATGGACCAATGAATCTAGGGCTAAGCTTGACCTTCTTCCCAAACCTCATCACGCCCTTCATATACGACACTCGGAGCAAGACCCGCTCACCAACCATGAAAGCTACATCCCGAACCTTACGATCTGCATAACACTTTTGCCGTGACAGAGCCGAACGAGGCCTGTCCTGAATGATCTTGACCTTATCCAAGGCCTCCTGAACTAGATCGGTACCCAATAACCGAGCCTCTCCCGGCTCAAACCATCCCACTGGAGACCGACATCGCCTACCATACAATGCCTCATATGGAGCCATCTGAATGCTGGACTGGTAGCTGTTGTTGTAGGCAAACTATGCTAAAGGAAAAAATTGGTCCCATGAGCCTCTAAAATCAATGACATGGGCTCGGAGAATATCCTCCAAAATCTGAATAGTCCGCTCGGACTGACTGTATGTCTGAGGATAAAACGTTGTGCTCAACTCAACCCGCGTGCCCAACTCTCGCTGAACTGCACCCCAGAAATGCAAGGTAAACTGCGTACCCCAATCCGAAATGATAGATGCCGGCAAACCATGAAGGCGAACAATCTCCCGGATATAAATCTCAGCTAACCTCTCGGATGAATAGGAGACTGCCACTGGAATGAAATGTGCTGACTTGGTCAACCTATCAACAATAACCCATATCGCATCGAACTTCTTCTGAGTCAACGGAAGTCCGGTAACGAAATCCATGGTAATCCTCTCTCACTTCCACTCGGGAAGCTCAATCCTCTGGAACAAAACCTCCAGACCTCTGATGCTCGTACTTAACTTGCTGACAGTTCAAACATCGGGCCACATATGCAACTATATCCTTCTTCATTCTAAGTCACCAATAGTGCTGCCGCAAGTCCTGATACATTTTTGCGGCGCCCGGGTGAATAGAATACTGAGAACTATGGGCCTCCGCTAAGAACAACTCTCGAATCCCATCTACACTAGGCATACAAACTCGCCTCTACAATCTCAAAACACCATCATCATCTAAGGTCACCTTCGTGGCACCTCCACGCTGCACCGTGTCTCTTAGGACACACAATTGGGGATCATCAAACTGCCGATCACGGATACGCTACAATAATGAAGAACAAGCGACCGTGCAAGCTAACACTCTGCTAGGCTAAAAAATGTCCAACCTCACAAATCGATTGGCCAAGGCCTGAATATCCAAAGCAAGCGGTCTCTAGCTAACCGGAATATAATCAAGACTACCCACGCTGACTCAATGCATCGGCCACCACATTGTCTCTCCCTGGGTGATACAAAATAGAAACATCATAATCCTTCAATAACTCCAACCACCTCCTCTGCCTCAAGTTTAACTCCTTCTGCTTGAACAAGTACTGAAGACTCTTGTGATCAGTGTACACCTCACATGTCACACCATATAGGTAATGCCTCAAAATCTTCAAAGCATGAACAATGGATGCCAATTCTAGATCATGAACCGGATAATTCTTCTCGTGGATCTTCAACTGCCTCAAAGCATAAGCAATGACTCTACCATCTTGCATCAATACTGCACCAAGCCCAATACGTGAAGCATCGCAATAAACTGTATAAGGCCCTCAACCTATGGGAATATCGGTGCTGTAGTCAGTGCTGTCTTGAGATTCTGAAAGCTCGCCTCACACTCATCTAACCATCTGAACTGGGCACCCTTCTGGGTCAATCTGGTCATCAGGGCTGCTATAGATGAAAATCCCTCCACGAACTGACTGTAATAACCTGCTAACCCCAAGAAACTCTGAATCTCGGTAGCTGATGCTGGTCGAGGCCAGTTCTTGACTGCCTCAATCTTCTTCGGGTCCACCTGAATACCATCTGCTGATACGACGTGACCTAGAAATGCAACCAAACTCAACCAGAATTCACACTTCAAGAACTTAGCATATAACTGACTATCCTTCAGATTCTGAAGAACCACTCTGAGGTGCTGCTCGTGCTCCTCCTGGCTGCTGGAGTACACCAGAATATCATCATAAAGACTATCATGAACAAGTCCAAATAAGGCCTGAACACTCGGTTCATCAACTCCATAAATGCTGCTGGGGCATTGGTCAACCCAAATGACATGACCAAAAACTCATAATGCCCATACCGAGTGCGGAATGCTGTCTTAGGGACATCAGACACCCTAATCCTCAGCTGATGGTAGCCAGATCTCAAATCTATCTTTGAAAACACCTTTGCACACTGAAGCTGGTCGAACAAATCATCAATCCTCAGCAGTGGATACTTTTTCTTTATCGTCATTTTGTTCAATTGCCGGTAATCAATGCACATCCTCATCGAACCATCCTTTTTCTTCACCAATAACACCGGCGCACCCCAAGAAGAAACACTGGGTCTAATGAAACCCTTCTCTAGCAAATCCTGCAACCGGTCCTTTAACTCTTTCAACTCTGGCGGGGCCATGCGATACGACGGAATGGAAATAGGCTGAGTACCCGGAGCCAGATCAACATAGAAATCAATATCCTTATCGGGCGGCATACCCGGCAGGTCTGAAGGGGAAACCTCGGGGAACTCCTAAATAATAGGAACAAAATCAATAGAAGGGACCTCTGTGCTGGAATCGCGAACATACGCTAGATAAGATAAACACCCCTTCTCGACCATGCGTCGAGCCTTCACATATGAAATAACACTGCGGGTGGCATGACCTGGGGTCCCTCTCCACTCCAATCTGGGCAAATCTGACAAAGCCAGGGTCACGGTCCTGGCGTGACAATCCAAGATAGCATGATACGGGACAACCAATCCATCAGTAATATAATGTTGAAATCCACCACGTCTAAAAGCAATAAATCAACACGGGTCTCAAGACCCTCAAACACTACCACACAGGTACGATAAACTCGGTCGACTACTATAGAATCACCCACCGATATAGATACATGAACAGGAATACCCAAAGCATCACTAGGCATAACCAGGTAGGGTGCAAAATAGGACGACACATATGAATACGTAGACCCAGGGTCAAATAGCACTGAAGCATCCCTATTACGTACCAGAATGGTACCTGTAATAACTGCATCTGAAGATTCAGCCTCTGGCCTGGCTGGAAGAGCATAACACCAGGGCTGGGCCCCACCTCTCTGAACCATATCTCTGGGACGATCGGCTACAGGCTGGCCTCTACCTCTGGTGGTCTGAGCTCCACCTCTATGATCTCTACCTCTACCTCTATGGCCTCTACCCCCGCCTCTAGCTGGCTGGGCGGCCTGTGGATCACCTTATGCCTGAATCATAGGATGAGGACCCTACTGCTGAGAGTTGTTAGAAGCTCAAAGGAAATACCTGGCAATATGTCTCATGTCGCCACACGTGTAACAAGCCCTCGGCTGCTGAGAATAACGGAGTGGTGGTGCGCTGATAGGTGCTGATGGTGAACTGAAAAGCTGCTGGTCAGAAGACTGCAACTGAGAGCCACGACCACATGAAGTACCATACGAGACCTGTAGGGCTGACTGAAAGGGCCTCAGAGGATGGCCTCTACCATAAGAATCCCCACCTCCGTACGAGGTAACACTAAACCTACCTGCATGACAGGGTCTTTTATCTGACCCATGACCACCTCCCCGTGAAAGAGCCATCTCAACTCTACGGGCCGCATTGGCTGCCTCCTGAAAATAAATCTCACTCCCGGCTCCCATACCCATCTGGAGACGGATCGGCTGAATCAATCCATCAGTAAACCTCTGCACCCTCTCTCTCTCTCGGTGGGGAGTATAACAATAGCATGGCGTGCTAGATCAATGAATCGAGTCTCATATTGAGTGACTGTCATAGATCCCTGGTGGAGGCGCTCGAACTGCCTACGAAGAACCTCTTGCTAAGTAATTGGGAGAAACTTCTCCAAAAATAAATCTGCAAACTGGTCCCAAGTCAATGATGGCGACCCTGCTAGTCTGGATAAACAATAATCCCTCCACCAAGTCTTGGCGGATCCTGCTAGTCGAAAAGTGGCGAGGTTGACCCCATTGGTCTCCACAATACCCATAGTTCGAAGGATCTCATAGCAGCTAAATAAGAAATCCCGTGGATCCTCTGAAGAAGTACCGCTGAATATGGTGGTGAAGAGCTTAGAGAACCTATCAAGCCTTCACAAAGCATTTGAAGACATAGCCGCTCCATCACCGGCCTGGGCCACAATACCTGGTTGAACTGCCACAGCTGGATGAACCACTAGAACATGAGCCTGGGGAGCTACATGCTCCAGAGTATATGTAGCAGGAGTCTGAACTCCTCCTCCAGCCTGAGAAGTGGCTGGTGATACTGGAAGAAAACCCGCTCTAGTGACGCTCTCCATAAAGCCTGCCAGTCTGAGCAAAGCGTCCCGAAGATCTGGGGTGACTATGAACCCCTCTAGGACCTGAGCTGGGCCCACCGGAGCTGCTGCGGCTGGAACCTCCTCATCATAATCAATATGAGGCTCCACCACTGGGACTGCTACCCGGGGCTGAGCTCTGCCCCTGCCTCGGCCTCTGTCACGACCCCGGCCTTGCCCTCTACCCCTCGTAGGAGCTGTTGCTGGGGGATCGGGCTGCTGCACGATAGAAGAGGAAGCATGTGTTCTCGCCATCTGCGAAAGAACACAATAGAAAGACAATCAGTATATTGAGAAACAGAATCGCACGACAAGAAAAAACGAAAGTGAAATTTTCCTTAACTCTGCAGCCTTTGGGGGATAAATACAGACATCTCCGTACCGATCCCTCAGACTCTACTAAGTTTGTCCGTGAGTTGTGAGACCTATGTAACCTTGTCACGACCCAATTCCCAAACCTGATCGTGATGGCGCCTCTTGTGAAGACAAGGCCAGCCAACAGACATCAATACCTCTTTAATACTTACTTAGCATAAATAATTCTAAAACATTAATAAAATTATCATATGTGCGGAAGAAAAATAATAAAACAGGGAACCATCCCGATACAGCCCGACCAGGGTGTCATAAGTCACGAGCATCTAGAAGGATTTTTAAGTCAACTACAAGGCATGTAATACATGGATTAAAAATTTAGAATCAAAAGAAGAAATTCGGTGCCATGAACGCTGGCGGTCACCTTGTTCGGCTACAATAGCAAAATTCTCAACGAGCTTAAACCCGTTACCGGGTAAACCAATACCTGCATCTGCATGCGAGGTACAGGGAGTAAAGTGAGTACTCCAACTCAGTGAGTAATAAAGGTAAATAATAACTGAGCAGCAAGAAACCACGTAAAGCAAGCCATCATGTTATATAGAACAGTGTAACTCTTTGAGAAAGCAATGAAACCGTGAAATCTTTAGAAATATCTGAACTAAGTTTAAAACCTCTTTTGAAAATATCTTTTTCCAACAATTAAGCAAATGAATGCGAAACAGATAGTGCAAGCCAACGCAAAAGTCAGCCCCTTGGGCATAACACTCCATTAACAAATAACACCAGGGTATCAGTTAAGCAGTGCAAGAAGAGCATAGAAGCCAATGAAATGCGAGTGCTGGAATGTCATGACAACTAATACAAATAGGAACAAATGCATGAGTGCAATGCAATGCATATGACAGTACACTCCGGTACCCACTGCGACGTGCATCCCGAGCCATCCATATATTTAACGTTGACGGCGCTCACTGGGGGTGTGTACAGACTTCGGAGGGGCTCCTACAACCCAAGCGCAATATCAAGCCATCTCGTGGCATCAACTAGGCCCTCGACCTCAATATCAATATAACCATCCAGGCCCTCGGTTATCAATGTTACACCGCTGCGGCATGCAGACCGATCCATGTTCAGTCCAGAAATGCACATAAGCCACTTGGGCAATATTAAAATGATAGTTCTCAGCTCAAAACGTCAATAAAATATTGTTTAAGTTTTCAAATCTTAGAAAGATGGCTGAGTTTGCAAAACAGTATTAAATCCTTGGACCGAGATCAAATGCAAAGTAATGCGAAAACCGTGATATCAATCCCTGAAGGATTCAAATAATTGGCACAAAGCCCAAATATGGCAATCAGCCCAAATCATGATAATATCAAATAAGTTTAAGTCAAATACGCGGTAAAATCAACAACCGGATCATACCAAGTCACAATCCCTAACAGTTCTCTACCCCACGCTCGCTATCCGGCGTGCAAGTCACCTCAATATAGCACTACGGTGTGCGAATCCGGGGTTTCAAACCCTCAGGATATCATTTACAATCATTACTCACCTCGAACAGGCGAAATCTCAAATCGGCCTCCATACACATCGAATCTAACCAAAATCAGAGCGAAAAGACTAGAAAAACATCGAAAATTATGAAGTTGGCAAAACCCGAGCCCCAAGACCACTTCTCGAAAAATTACATAATTCACATTATCGGATTCCTCATCTCGCCACAAGTCCATACATATCAAGAACTCCCAAATCCAAGTTCAATTGCCCATCAAATCTCCAAATAAGGACTCACGGTCATGCTAGACACCGGTGTATAGATACTCGTCACCATGCCTATACACCGTACTAAACATTTAGCAATTAGCAAATAATACTCTAATCTTATTCCCTCAAGCTAAAGTTAGGTCAAACACTTACCTCGAATGCTCCAAACTCAACTCAAGCCTCTAGTATAGCTTTACCCCTCAAATTCGGCTCCAACCCAGTCAAATCTATGAAATAATGACCTTACAATATTAATAATAGCTAAACAAATCCAACCCCAATGCCTAAATATAGATTCCCAACCTTTCTTCCAAAAATTCCTAAATCGACCCCAAGCCCGCTTGGTCAAAACACGAGGTTCGAACCAATTCCATGTTACCCATTCCCCCACGAGCCCGGATATACAATTTGTTTTCAAATTTGACCCCAAAATGAGGTCTAAATCAAAGAAAATTAAAAAGCCCTAACTCTACTCATTTCCCCCAATTTCCACCCTAATCTATGTGATTAAAGCTTAGAAATTCACTAATTAATGAAGAAAAATGAAGGAAATAAGTGGGAAATTACTTACCCAAGTGGTCTTGAAGAATGGGGGCTTCAATGGAGTCCAAGAGCTTGGGGGAGAAGAGAGTTCGTGAGAAAATTAAGAAATCCCATATGTACAGTTTCTGTTTTTTTATAAAAATTTAACCGGGCGAAAATGGCCTATGCGATCGCGAAGGAAGTCATGCGATCGCATAGAGTAAGGGAGAATATTCATTGCGATCACGAATTTGCTATGCGTTCGCATAGAGGAAAAATAAAGGGCTTCTCAGGCTAGCACTATGCGATCGCGGAAGGGTAATTGCGATGGCATACAACAAACGAACCCCCTGAAGATTAACACTACGCGATCGCAAACCTACCTATGCGATCGCATAGAGCAATTGACTGGACACCAGCAAGCAACAATTTTTAAAATTTCTTAAGTTCAAAAACCACTCCGACACTCCTCCGAAACACTCCCGAGCCCTCGGGGCTCCTAACCAAACACACACACTAACTCAACGACCTCATACGAACTTAACCATGCGATTAAATCGCCAAAATAACATCATAAACGAGGAATCAAACCTCAAAATCATCACTTTTTCATCAAACTTCATAAACTTTCAAACTTAGAGTTTTAGGTCCAAAACACGTCAAATGATGTCTGATTTCAACCAAATTTCATAGGAATCGCTTAAACCACATATAAGACCTGTACCAGGCTCCGGAACTAAAATACGGGCCCGATACCAACGCTTTCTGATCCATTGTCATTTCAAATTTCTAAATAAGTTTCAGAAAAACAGTTTTTTAAAAAATTTATTTCTCAGGCTCGGGACCTCGGATTTTGATTTCGGGCATATGCCCGAGTCCCATATTTTTCTACGGACCCTCTGGGACTGTCCAATCACTGGTCCGGGTTTGTTTACCCAAAATATTGACCCAAGTCAACTTTAATCATTTTAAAGCCACATTTTGAAATTTTTCACAAAATTTAACATATAAGCTTTCCGGCTATGCGCCCAAACTGCGCACGCAAATCGAGGCAAGTAAAAATGAGGTTTTCAAGGCCTAGGAAGCACGAAATGAAAGAGAAAACAGGTGATAAAGGGTCATCACAGTCTTTTTCTAATATATCTCCATCTTAATTTTCTTCTAGTATTAAGGTTTTAGATTCTTCTTTAATCTTACAACATGTATTTTTATCTTTACACTCTTTACAACATTCTTTCTGATTTTCTTGTAGGTTTTTCTGGCTTGTGTTCAGTCGTGTCCTTAGCCTGGTTGCAGTTTCTATTGTTTGTACCGGTGTTAATGTAATGTTTTTAAATAATATTCCTCCATTTATGCTGAGTAGACAACTACCATTATTATTGTCACGACCCAAACCCCGCTCCGGTCGTGATGGCGCCTCTCATGAAGACAAGGCCAGCCAGACTATTGCAGAACACCACTTTAAAATAGTTAATCAGTTATATAACAGTTCGAATATGAATTAAAGATATTAATCAATGTTATTACAATCCAATACAGCCCGACCGGGGTGTCACAAGTCACGAGCATCTAGAAGGATTTTTAATACAACTACAAGGTCTATAATACATGGATTAAATTTAGAATCAAAAAGGAGAAATCCGGTGCCGCGAATGCTGGCGGTCACCTTGCTCAGCTACAATAGCAATACCTTCAACCAGCTCAAAATCCGCTACCGGGTGAATAATACCTACATCTGCACGCGAGGCGCAGGGAGTAAAGTGAGTACTCCAACTCAATGAGTAATAAAATTAAATAATAACTGAGCAACATGAAATTACGTAAAGCAACCAACATGCTATACAGAAACCGGTACAATATTTGAGAAAACACTGAACTCAGTGAAATCTTTAGAAATGTTTTGGCTCAGTTCAAATCTCTTTTGAAAATGGTCTTTTCAATAATTACGAAAACTGTTTCAAAATAGTTAGTGCTGATTAGCACAAAACCCCTCAGGCACAACTACCACAGTATAATAGGTAAAAGGCAAGAAGTAGCAAAATGAGCACATAAAAGCTCGCCCCTCGGGCAATATCTCCAACTGAACCAGCCCCACGGGCTCACTCTCAACAACACTCTCGACCCCTCGGGCTCTCTCTCTCAGGTCACTCTCAGAAACAGTATCACATAATAATCGCTGCAGCGTGCAGCCCGATCCACATATCGCTGCGGCGTGCAGCCCGATCCATAGCTCGCGGCGTACAACCCAATCCATATGGGTACCCGCGCTCACTGTGGGGGTGCAGACTCCGGAGGAGCTCCTACAATCCAAGCACTATATATATATACATATATATATACATACTGCAGCGTGCAGTCCGATCCATATAATATACTACTACGGCGTGCAGTCCGATCCATATAATATACTACTTTGGCGTGCAGTCCGAACAATATATAATCCTCACATCCAGGCCCTCAGCCTCACATCCCTCAGTGTATCCTAACATCTGGCCCTCGGCCACACTCAGTCAGAATATCATCACAAGCCCTCGAGCATTAGTAAAACAGTAGATCAGCCCAAATTATCTTTTAAATTATCATTTAAGACTCAATCTGAGTAAAAATGGCTGAGTTGTAAAGTAGTGGAGAAACAGTATAACTGAGTTCAAGTAATAAGTCAAAACAGTGAGGAAAACAGCGAAAATAATCCCCGAAGGGTTCAAATAGTTGGCACGAAGCCCAAATATGGCAATCAACCCAAACAATAGTGACAACAAATAAATTCCAGTCAAATACGCGGTAAATTAATCAATCAGGATGGACCCAGTCACAATCCCCAGCGGTGCTCTACCCCACGCCCACTATTCGGCGTGCAAGTCACTTCAATATAGCACTACGATGTGCAATCCGGGGTTTCTAACCCTCAGGATATCATTTACAATCATTACTCACCTCGAATCAGTGAAATCTCTAGCTCGCGACGCCTTTGCCCCTGAAATCGGCCTCCACACGCATCGAATCTAACCACAAACAGAGCGAATACATCACAATATGCTAAGGGAACAATACCCAATCGAAAACAATCAAAAAATAGCAGAAATCTCGAAACTAGCAAAACCCGAGCCCCGGGTCCACTTCTAAAAAAATTACAAAATTTACATCATCGGATTCCTCGTCTCGCCACGAGTCCATACATATCAAATTTACCGAAATCCGAGCTCCAATGCTCCCTCATATCCCAAATTCAAATCTCAAAATCCCAAGCCCTAGTTCATCAATTTTAGGCTTAATTCCATGAATTTCTAGGTTAATTTCACATAATAATCATGTTTTAAGTTCAAAAATCTTACCTCCAATAATTACTAGTCGAAACCCTCTTAAATTATCGTCCAAAAGCTCTCAAAGATGCCCAACAATGATGGAAATTAACTTGGACTCGCGGAGGAAATGTTTTTAAAACCCTTCTGCCCAGCTCTGTTTCCTTCTATGCAATCACAGCCCCAGGCTCGCAATCGCGATGCAGAAAAATCCGGCTCCACATTATTACCCTCTGCGAAAGCATAAGAACACTTGCGAACGCGATGATATAATTTCCATAAGCAATGCGAACGCGGCCCCCTGGCCGCGATCGCGAAGAACAAAATACCCAGGCCTCGAACTCCTTCTATGCGATCGCGTAGTAACACCTGCGATCGCAATTCATTAGCTGAAGAAGTTACGCGATAACAACCCCTAAACACGATCGCACTGAACAAACTCCTACCCCCTTACAATTACTTATATGTGATCGCGACATCACCCCTGCGATCGCAATGAACAAAAATCTCTGCAACACATTGCTGGAAAACCTGCAACCCCCAAGTGCCAAAATTGGTCCGGTTGACCATCCGAAACTCACCCGAGGCCCCCGGGACCTCAACCAAAAGCACCTACATGACTTAAAACATTAACCAAACTTGTTGGAATCATAAAAAGACCACGATTAACACTAAAACCATCAAATTACATCAAATCCAAGACTAAGTTCTTTAAAAACTTTCGAAACACGCATTCGATCAAAAACCCGACCAAACGATGTCCGAATGACTTGAAATTTTGCATATATATCCAAACTCACCTAACGAAGCTACTGAAACTCTCTAAATTCCATTCCGACCCTCGGATGAAAATCCTACCCATCAACCAGAATTCGACAAAATACTAACTTCGCCAATTCAAGCCTAATTCGACACCGGACCTCCAAAATCAATTCTGAGCGCACTCCTAAGTCACAAATCATCCCCCTAACCTAACCAAATCACCGGAAATCACATCAGAGCCCTATAAATCATAAGTCAATGTCCGGTTGACTTTTTCAACTTAAGCCTTCCTTAAAGAGACTAAGTGTCTCATTTCTTATCAAAACCAATCCAAATCAACTCTAATACACCACATACCGATAATGAAACATGAAGAGGCATAAAATGGGGGAAACAGAGCAGTAACATATGAGACGACGGGTCGGGTCATCACATCCTCCCCAACTTAAACAAACGCTCTTCCTCGAGCGTGCCCAGAGTTGTCCTAGGAGCCAACCAATAGCTGAATGACCTTACCAAGCATATACCCGGGATGATCCCTCGTCACCCTATCTCACATAGGTACGATAACACAATATACCTGAAATTTCACAGTCCATCTAAACCATGAACCGTAGAACCATATTGCACTTTCCGAAATCATACACAAGATCAGGACCACACATCTATACTCCGAATAAACCCGAACCAGCTGTAATAACCCATACCTACAACCTCAGGTGAAATCATATGATATACCACATAATCCAAACACTCGAAACGGTAGCCTCTATTCATAACAGTTTCCCACAATAACCAAATACCGATAGAAAACCTTTTATTAGCTAAAGTCTTATTCCAACACTTTCATATACTTCCAATGACAAATGAAACACGCGATAAACCGTAACCATTCCTAAAATCAACCATTCATGAAGCCACTTCCCTTTTGACTAATACCACAACAGATTTCCGAGCCAAACCTCGATATTATCCTTCCAACAAGCTGAAACCAAATATATTCGTATTCATTAATGACTCAAACGATCACCTTGAATCCAACACACCACTCTGGTGATATGACACCTCGATACTGGCCTAAGCCACCACTTTTATAATACACACACTAATAAGAAACGGTCTGAACATCCTCAAATCATGAAAAATGACTCAAACGAAAGAGTTGTACCTCAAGCTCATCAGTACCATCACAACACAAGGCTGAGACCCCATCTCGCATCATCGAAATAGAACAGCTGAATCTACCTCGAAGGGTCATAACTCCACGTAGCCCCACTATAATGTGCGATCATAACGAAACACTGTTACACATGAAACACTTCAAGTCACTATGATCAAAATCGACAGCCACACACATTTTGATGTCTGGAACCAAAGCAATTCATTACATCCATGGTAAAACAAATAACATATGACTCGCAATCCGATAGGTCATAATCAATACTCCATTTACCGATCAACACCCAATTACTCTTCCCGCTAGACTTCATCTATGAATCCCCAATAGAACCGCACCACATGTGCCCATATCCAACAAATCATAACGTCTCATAGCACAAAAAAGAAACTCATAGATCTCCCCAGATCACTAGCAAGTTCAATAACGATCAAATCAACCTACCCCTCAACAATACAATTTGGGGCCAACCAAGCTAACCCAAGCTAAATACGTAGCCACATCGGCCTACCAACGAACTCAATACCAAGAAGCCTGAAGCTGCTCCTTCCACTACTATAACTCCTGCTGGAGCTATACGATACAGTGCCCGGCACCAAATCAATATCGAAATCCACAATCTCGCCCGGCGATATGCCCGACCACAAGAAACGTATCCGAAAAAGTCCCTCAATACCAAAGCTGAATCAATGGTAGAAACCTCTGCGCTGACATCCATTACGAAGGCCCTATTAAGAAAAGCAATCCTTCCTAGCCGTCCGCTGCATCTTTGAAATATAAACCATTCTGCAAAAACATAATCCAATGCACCTCGCCACTCAACCCGTGGCATTTCCGACATAGCCCATAGCGCAATAATCTAGAATAACCCAACACTAAGACATCTAGTCCATACCCTAACATCATATCCAAATCTAACATACCAAGCAAAGATGATCCACTCGGGCCTCCAAATCCCAATAGCCGCTAAACGGTGTCGATACACACGATCCACAACCACTACATAGTCTGTACCTGAGAAATCCCAGTCTCCAACTCCATATAGCACACGAATCACTGTACCTAATCCCAAATTTCCGCAATATGAATACATATTACACCTCAAGTACCCAATTATTCCACAAAAGATATTCTAAAATTCCCCTATGCCATCAAACAAACTCAGATATCAACAGCCGATCTAGCAAGAAAGCACTGCCATACTAACATAGTATCGTCATCCTAATCACATTACCCTTTTTCCAAGACATTTACTCTCGTCAAATCACTTCCGTTTAGTAGTACCATTTCCTTGATTACCTAAGGCTACCCATTGCCTAAGAATTTATGAACTTCTTTTCAGAACTGAACTGTAACTTATCTAGTCAAGAACTTCCGTTGATCCCATTTGGAAGAATATAATCACACATCCCACGCTTCGCATGCCCATATAAAGATATATACATCTCCAAACCACGATAAAACCCAACAAGGACTCTCTCCCAATTTCATTTGCACAAGCTAAACTGTTAGGACTGAATCCTTCTACCCAAACCAAGCTAAGCAAGTTGTCATAGCTCAAGAGCTTTGCTACACAATACCTATAAGGGCCCATTACCTTGAACACATACGAAGAATTAATCATATCCTTACCATACCAATTTGGTCCACTAATAAGCTACTTCATTTATCTAGATTTCCTTCTGATTCATTTTCAACTTGATATCCTCTCTTGATGTAGCACCACAATGCCTCTAACCAGGCTCACCATACTAGACCCAAGCATTAGACCAGACTGTCTCAAACCCATGAGCCACTAAACACTCTCTCAATATTCCCCAAAACACCACATTCCCAAAATAATCTACTATGAAGAACTTCATGCAAATCTAAATTTGTTACCTTTATTTTCCTGATACTGATGCATAGAATCCCACAATTAACATAAAAATACCACAAGTCTTGATATTTCCTAATGAAAACACAGTTTCTAACCACACATGCAACTTTAAGATACCTGATTGTTCCCTGCAGACTCTTAATCACATTAGAACTATTTTCGAAAGTCATTCACTCTTATTCAATTGCAAATGACCTAATTTAACGAACAGAACCACTCATGCCTTATTGGCACCCCGATACCGCAAAATGAGATCCTCATCCCAATACCACCAAGCAATTTCCTGCGCTATGCACCGAGCATTCTTTACCAACAACAACCCTAGACATTCCATGATTCCTATACCCTATGGAACATAATATAACCTTTTCCTTTACTCTAGTCGTAGCTGACTCACCCGCACGCTCCAACTGAAGCCAACGCAGTGCATGACCGTACAATTAGCTAATTAATAGCAACCTCCCCAACTTGGCTCGAAGCCATATATCAAGACACACTTAATAACCCATAATACTTTTACTCTAATGATGCCACAATATCATAGTGATATTAAACTCAATTCATCTACCAGTTGTGAAAACACAGATCATCTAGTACTAAAATCCTCTACAAATTCCGCATTCATCCCCACATCAGTTGAGTCCACTCTCTTAAACGACCCGAATTTTCAAATTTCAACACGTACCCTTCAATTACACATGTGATCTTCTAACGTTCACAAAAGGATCATACCACTTAAAAACACTCCGTAGGAGATAACCCACCTGCTTCGCCTCAATTTAGTATTTCAGCATACCTTCCACCGTCATATACATAACACAGTCATTTAGTCTTTCTGAGTCTGAACTCATACCACCACACGTAATGCACTACACTCCCCAACTAGCAGACACGAAAATATTCTTCACGCGCCCATAATTCGGGATATACATCAAATCACAATAGGAATCGAACACTTAACAGTTCATCTATTATCCAGCAGACTTCTTCGTTACTACTAAGTCATATAGATATGTCTCGCAATACTAACATACTCAGCACATGGACATCTAACTGCCATTCCAGCTAATAGGGACAATACCGAACATATAAGTTCAAAACACTTGCTCACACAATCAACACCTCGGTGCTCAAGCCATAGGCAAAGATCCGGCCTCAAGTCCTCTAGACTGGCCCAACATCAAACTCACGGAGATTACATCTCGCCCCTTCATCGGGGAATCACAAGCCATCAAGGCACATCTGATACCATGCGCTCATGTGCGCATACAAACACGTGGAAGGAATTTCAAAAGTTTATTTTCAAGCTGAATCAAGGACGCACAATAAGAATTCAAGAATGTGTAATTTTCCTAAAGGTTCTGCAGCCTCTCGAGGATAAATACAGACGTCTCCATACTGATCCGCGAGACTCTACTAAACCTACTCATGACTCGTGAGACCTAGTAACCTAGGCTCTGATTCCAACTTGTCACGACCCAAACCCCGCTTCGGTCGTGATGGCGCCTCTCGTGAAGAGAAGGCCAGCCATACCATTACAGAACACCACTTTAAAATAGTTAATCAGTTATATAACGGTTCAAATATGAATTAAAGATATTAATCAATGTTATTACAACCCAATACAGCCCGACCGGGGTGTCACAAGTCACGAGCATCTAAAAGGATTTTTAATACAACTACAAGGTTTGTAATACATAGATTAAATTTAGAATTAAAAAGGAGAAATCCGGTGCCACGAACGCTGGCGGTCACCTTGCTCAGCTATAATAGCAATACCTTCAACCAGCTCAAAATTCGCTACCGGGTGAATAATACCTGCATCTGCACGCGAGATGCAGTGAGTAAAGTGAGTAATCCAACTCAGTGAGTAATAAAAGTAAATAATAAAAGAGCAGTAAGAAATCACGTAAAGAAACCAACATGCTATACAGAAATCGGTACAATTTCTGAGAAAACAGTGAACTCAGTGAAATCTTTAGAAATGTTTTGGCTCAGTTCAAATCTCTTTTGAAAATGGTCTTTTCAATAATTACTAAAACAGTTTCAAAATAGTTAGTGCTGATTAGCACAAAAAATCTGCCCCTCGGGCACAAATACCACAGTATAACAGGCAAAAGGTAAGAAGTATGCAAAATGAGCACATAAAAGCTCGCCCCTCGGGCAATATCTCCAACTGAACCAGCCCCACGGGCTCACTCTCAACAACACTCTCGACCCCTCGGGCTCTCTCTCTCAGGTCACTCTCACAAACAGTATCACATAATAACCGATGCGGCGTGCAACCCGATCCATATATCGCTGCGACGTGCAGCCCGATCCATAGCTCGCTGCGGCGTGCAGCCCGATTCATATGGGTACCCGCGCTCACTGTGGGGGTGCAGAATTCGGAGGGGCTCCTACAGCCCAAGCGCTATATCACTGCAGCGTGCAGTCCGATCCAATATATATATACATACTGCGGCGTGCAGTCCGATCCATATAATATACTACTGCAGCGTGTAGTTCGATCCATATAATATACTACTGCGGCGTGCAATCCGATCCATATAATATACTAATGTGGCGTGCAGTCCGATCCATATAATATACTACTGCGGCATGCAATCCGATCCATATATAATCCTCACATGCAGGCCCTCGACCTCACATCCCTCAGTGTATCCTCACATTTGGCCCTCGGCCACACTCAGTCAGAATATCATCACAAGCCCCTCAGGCATTAGTAAAACGGTAGTCCTCAGCCCAAATTATCTTTTAAATAATCATTTAAGAATCAATCTCAGTAAAAGTGGTTGAGTTGTAAAGTAGTGGAGAAATAGTATGACTGAGTTCAAGTAACAAGTCAAAATAGTAAGGAAAACAGTGAAAATAATTCCCGAAGGGTTCAAATAGTTGGCACGAAGCCCAAATACAACAATTAGCCCAAACAATAGTGACAACAAATAAATTCCAGTCAAATACGCGGTAAATTAATAAATCGGGACGGACCAAGTCACAATCTCCAGCGGTGCTCTACCCCACGCCCACTATCCGACGTGCAAGTCACCTCAATATAGCACTATGATGTGCAATTCGGACTTTCAAACCCTCGGGATATCATTTACAATCATTACTCACCTCGAACCAGTGAAATCTCTATCTCCCGACGCCTTTGCCCCTCAAATAGGCCTCCACGCGCGTCGAATCTAACAAAAAACAGAGCGAATACATCACAATATGCTAAGGGAACAATACCCAATCGAAAACAATCAAAAAATAGCAGAAATCTCGAAACTAGCAAAACCCGAGCCCCGGGCTCACTTGTCAAAAAATTACAAAATTCACATCACTGGATTCCTCGTCTCTCCACGAGTCCATACGTATCAAATTTACCAAAATCCGAGCTCGAATGCTCCCTCATATCCCAAATTCAAATCTCAAAATCCCAAGCCCTAGTTCATCAATTTTAGGCTTAATTCCATGAATTTCTAGGTTAATTTCACATAATAATCATGTTTTAAGTTCAAACATCTTACCTCCAATAATTACCTGTCGAAACCCTCTTAAATTCTCGTCCAAAAGCTCTCAAAGATGACAAAAAATGATGGAAATTAACTTGGACTCGCGGAGGAAATATTTTTAAAACCCTTCTGCCCAGCTCTGTTTCCTTCTATGCAATCGCAGCCCCAGGCTCGCGATCGCGATGCAGAGAAATACGGCTCCACATTATTACCCTCTGCGAAAGCATAAGAACACCTGCGAACGCGATGATATAATTTCCATAAGCAATGCGAACGCGGGCCCCTGGCCGCGATCGCGAAGAACAAAATACCCAGGCCTCGAACTCCTTCTACGGGATCGCGTAGTAACACCTGCGATCGCAATTCATTAGCTGAAGAACTTATGCGATAACAACCCCTAAACACGATCGCACCGAACAAACTCCTACCCCCTTCCAATTACTTATATGCGATCGCGACATCACCCCCGCGATCGGAATGAACAAAAATCTCTGCAACACATTGCTCGAAAACCTACAACTCCCAAGTGCCAAAATTGGTCCGGTTGACCATCCGAAACTCACCCCAGGCCCGCGGGACCTCAACAGAAAGCACCTACATGACTTAAAACATTAACCAAATTTGTTCGAATCATAAAAACACCACGATTAACACTAAAATCATTAAATTACATCAAATCCAAGATTAAGTTCTTTAAAAACTTCCGAAATACGCATTCGATCAAAAACCCAGCCAAACGACGTCCGAATGACATAAAATTTTGCACACATATCCAAAATAACATAACAAAGCTATTGAAACTCTCGCAATTCCATTCTTACTCTCGGATCAAAATCTCACCCATCAACCGGAATTCGCCAAAATACTAACTTCGCCAATTCAAGCCTAATTCTACACCGGACCTCCAAAATCAATTCCGATCGCACGCCTAAGTCACAAATCATCCCCCTAAGCTAACCAAATCACCAGAAATAACATCCGAGCCCTATAACTTATAAGTCAACGTCCGGTTGACTTTTCCAACTTAAACCTTCCTTAAAGAGACTAAGTGTCTTATTTCTTATCTAAACCAATCCAAATCAACTCTAACACATCACATACCGATAACAAAACATGAAGAGGCATAAAATGGGGGAAACGGAGCAGTAACATATGAGACGACGGGTCGGGTCGTCACAATTATGTAATATAAAACTTAATCCTAATACAAAGTCTACATTTATGTTTAAGTCTCTTAGCCAGATTTTGTCTACCTTATAGCTAGGTTAATCTAAACATGTATTTATAAAGCTAATATGTGATTATCTACATAATGTTTGTATCTATTATGGGTTCCATCCATTTGCATAGCTGCAACTGGCTTATCTAAGATTTTGATTAGATTTGGAGGAACTATCTTTTTATTTATTATACATCTTGTGCATCCGGATTCTACTAGAGCTAATATTTTTATTTCGTAATCTTCTATTTTGATTCTTGCTAAAAAAATTATTGTACTTAATCTTTTATCTTCATTACATATCAGCGCATCATAATTTTCTATACTCATTAGTTCTTCCTCTATTGTTGTTTCTTTTATATCTTCCAATTTCTCTTTTCCCTTTTCCATTTTTTGTATTCTTTTTTCTAATTCATTTATTCTAGCTTCTAACGTCATTATTCTCAAATTCATTGTAGAATCATTTATTTCTTGGTATTTTTCTTCTTTATTTAATGTTTGTTTCAAAATCTTTTTCTATACATGCAATACATCCTTCTAGATAGCATAGTTTACATTTAGCTCTTTTATTTCTACTAGGGTGCTATTTGCATATAAAATATTGGTTACTATTTAATCCTTTATTTTTTTCAAAATAATGGTTACATTCTTCTGATATGTTTACAAAAGTATTTTTTTCTAAATCTAAAATTTTTCTAATCCTATTTCATTTATTAATTCTTCATCCTCTGATTCCGAGGTATCTATTTGAGTTTTTTCTTCTATATCTACACTTACTATAGAGTATATGCTTTCATTATCTGACATATATTCGTCTACATTTATTAGAGTTTCTTGAAAATCTTCCATTAACTGTGAATTTCTTATTTTATTATTAATTCTTTTTGGGCATGTATTTGCTAAGAGTTCTACACTACCACAAGTAAAGCATTCTAGTTTATTTTATAGTTTTTATCTGTTATATACTTTCTAACATGTCTATCTCTATCTAGATATGGTTTTCTAGCTGATGATTTTCTAAGATAATAATTTTTTCTATTATATCCCTTATTGTATTGAGGTTTATATTTTCTATATATATTCATTTTTGTCATAACTTTGTGTTGTATACATAGTTGATCTACAGAAAATCATATTGTTCTATTTTAGTTGTTTTTTTATTTGTATATGAGTACATTTTTCTTGTAGTATTTCCATTATATGTTGTACTTTGTGTCATATAGACCATTTTGCATAAGGATTTTGTATTACTCCCTCTCTTTTATACCATCGTTCTTCTATTTCTCTTCCTAAGACTCCTGGTAGTTTATTAAATAATTTTTCAACTAAATCTTGATCAAAAGCGTTTCCACTGATAGTACAATAATAAAAATAATCATTTAAAAACTTTTTTATATGAAACCAACTGCTTATGCTTAATTGTTCTAATTTTATTAAAGCATTCTTCTGTAATACTACTAATCCACTATTTGGATCTTCGCCTGTGATTAAGCTATGTATTTTATTTGTAAAATTATAAGGATTTGGCCCCATTGCTATTAAGGTTTGAAAGTCCTGTGGAAATTATGATTTATAAGCTTCCCATAAGCCCTTTGTTGATTATCTTAAGAAAGTCTTCATATATTTATACATTGTTTCTGCGTCTGTGTCATTATAAGTTTTTATAAAGTTTGGCACTACTATTCGTTTCCATAGGTCTATTACTGAGTTCCACAGTTATGGGTTATGAGCTGCTGTATTTAGTATTTTACCCTTACTTCCTCCTTCCTATAATCTTATAGGTTCTTCTATAGGTATCCTTTTTCCTGATGATTTTAATTTTCTATCTTTGTCACAAGATCTACTCTATATACTCTTTTTCTAGGTACATTTCCCGTGCTGGTATCTATTGTACTTTGATGAGTTGTTCTTTAAAATGGGCTTGGACTAGAACTAGTTGATTCCATTAATTCTTTTATACTTATTAGAGATTCTGTTTCTGTTTCTTCATAACTATGTTGTATTTCTTCAAAAAATTGGTCTAATTTTTTCAATTTTTATGTGAAATACTTTCCTTTCTATATCCCCAGTTATCTATTCTTAATTCGCATTTCTTAAAATGTTCTTCTACTTCGCTTAAGATTAACTTTCCAAGTTTACATCCTTTACATTGGAAAGTCTTATTTTTATTTTCTTTAACTAGTCTCCTTGCTTTTTCTAATGCTATATCTACTTCAAATTCATCTTGTATTATTTCGACATTCATTAATTCAGTATAATTATTTTCTACCATACTTTCAGTTCCATCATATGTTTCCTTTTGGGTAGAATAATTATAGTCAGTAAATCTAATTGAGGTTTCTCCTTTTGAGTTTGTATACATTAAATGAGATTCTGGTTTAAATATGTTTGGATTTGCAAAATCTTCTAGGTTCCATTCTAGTCCAGCATATTCTTCTGGGTTTTATCTTAATGGGTTTTATTAATTTTATCCCCTTATTTCCCATTACTTCTACTACATCGTCTACCTTAATTTTAAATTTTGTATTATTATTAGTTGTCATTTTCCTACGAAACCTACACATTTCAGTAGATTATTTCCATTATTCATTTCCTCATATCCTTTAGTCTGTATTCCTATTTTAATATTTTTTCCAAATTTTGCTAAATTTATCATGAAGTCTGGACTAATATATAATATTCCTCCATTATTGGTGATGTCTACTTCTGTTAAGCCTATTATAGATTTCTTTTGATTTGACCATTTGTCATCATATACTACTAGTAGTACTTTAGTTCCTAATTTTTTTTCTAGTTAGTCCTTTTAATCCTATTACTATTAATCCCATATGCATTAAATTCTTTTTATAATTTTTTATTTGTCGTACTGATTCTGGGTTAATTAAATTCAACGTTGCCATTTTATTTCCTATAGCTGATAATAGCTCTTCTCTGTAATGCCTATATAATTGAGAATTAGAAAAATATCCCGTATTATATAATATTTTCGGATTAAGTAACCTTAGTTGATTTTGTTGAAAAATTTGTATGTCTTTGTCTATATCAATTATTTCGTCTAATTTCTGATTTTCTTCTTGTCTTTTTCTAGTTAAAATTATTGCTAACATATTATTACCTATTCTATTATTTAAAAAACTTATTCGTGATCTGTAATGACCCGACCGGTCATTTCGAGCCCTAGCACGTCGTTCAGCAGTCTGAGGCCATGAGCAGCTTCATTCCAGGTATTGTAACTTGTTCGCATGGTCGGAATTTAAATTCGGGAAGATCAGAGTTATATTTAAATGAAAATTCTCATTTGAGAAGCTTAAAGAAAGAATGGACTAGGATTGGAATTTTGAGTAAACGACCTCGGAATCAGGATCTGAAGGTTCCAGCATGTTCGTATGATGATTTCGGACTTGGGCGTATGCCCGGATTGGGTTTTGGATAACCCGGGAGCGTTTTGGCGCCTATTGTGGAAGTTAGCAATTTTGAAGGAATTTCTTAAGTTTGGCTTGGAGTACATTTCAGCTTTATCGATGTCCGTTTGGGATTCCGAGACTGAGAGTAGCTCTATATGGTGATTCTGGAGTTGGGAGCGCGATCAGAAGTGAATTCGGAGGTCCGTAGGTCATTTTGAAGCCATTTGGCTAAAGATAGAAATTTGAAGATTTTTGGGATGTTTGGCCAGAAGTGGACTTTTTGATATCGTGGTCGGAATCAAACTCTGAAAGCTGGAGTAGGTCCGTAATGTCAAATATGACTTGTGTGCAAAATTTGAGATCAATCGGACGTGATTTAATAGGCTTAAGCATCGGAAATAGAAGTTGGAAAGTTCAAAGTTCATAAAGCTTGAATCGGGGTGTAATTCATGGTTTTGGCAGCGCTTGTTATAAATTGAAAATTGAAGGATTGTAATTGCACTACAAATGTGGTGCGGGATGATTTTCCCGGTATAGTTGATTGGACTATTATAGTTGCACTTTTGGAGGAATATTCTATTGTTTCAGCTCAATAATAGAACTTCTAAGAGCCTTGAGGCTAGGCACAGGTTGCCATAATGCTTATGAGCGATTATTCCGCAGTGTTGTTGTGATGGTAGGGTGGTTGCCCACGCGTAGGGGCAGTAAATGAATTGAAGGGAGGTTTACTCAGTGTGTAATCAAAGGGATTCAGTATTTTATTCCCGACAGGGGAAAAGGCAGTCGGACTAAGAATGGTCGGGTGTGAGCTGATGGAAGTAATGAGGCTTGGTATTTGCAAGCGTGGTTGAGCTTTATTTTATGAGAGGGTGTCGTGGTCCTGATTGAACGTACTAAGTTGTTGGTGTTATACTCTGCTACAATTCACCTTTATGGCAGGATATTGTAAAATAATATTAGAGGTACAACTATTCGATATCGGATGATGCGGTGGTTTAAGATCAAATAAGAATTTCTAATTTTGACGGCTCGATAAAGATGACCTTTAGAAAGGTTTAAAGTTAGCAGCAATGGTGGATTCAAGTGCCACAAAGATAGATTTTATTTGAGGCAACAATTGAGCAGCAAAGTATGAGGAAGGACATGTGGGAAGTGCCAGGCGGTGTTTTGAATTTCTAGAAGGCCAAGTATGAGAAACAAGGTCGAGTGACCGATTAAGGAGATGAGTTCTGCCAAAGTGGGAGAGTAGCGAGGGTTGCATATGGGCTTGGTAGTAGGATGACTACGCACCTTAAAGAGAGTTTGGATCGAATTGAGGATTTTAACGATTGGTGATTGAAGCCTGCGAGTATGATATAAAGTATGGGCTATTATGCGGCAGAAGATTGTTATGGCGGAACGGAGCTACTTGAAATGGAGGAGGGTGCAACATAACCCTGAATTGGGAAGGATGTTGCCGCAAATTTAATTGATGTCCGCGAGGGGCGAATGGACTTGTGCAACTGGAAGGTGAGCTCGGACTCAAGATGGTCTATTGGTGTCATAGTGAATGTACCCATGCATCGGCGTGGGAAGATGTCGGGAGGTGATTCCCCTAGGTGGGTTATTCCCCGTGAGCAGGTTAGCGGTCGCGTGGTTGGCGAAGCTTCTGCAAAGAATTAGATTGGTTGTGCAACAAAGGAATCGGTCGTGCAAATGTGGTAGATGATTCAAAATATGAAAGATGGGGATTTACAGGGAGATTCTGAGAAATTTTGATAACTTATGGCGTGAGGTTATGCCAATAAGAGGTAAAAGGTCGGGCAAACTCAAGAATGGTAAAATGATGGCTTTAAGCTAAGTGGGAGAGTCCCACTGCTTATGATTGGGCTGTATGATTAACTACTTGCATGATTTCTGGTTATTAGCATATTGATGGATTAACTCAGTTACCTGAAAAGACCATAAGTGGTAATTCGAACAAATGAATTGTTGGAGGCATGTGATGGTTGGCCTTATTGGCACATGTTCGGCCTTGGAAAAAGGTTCAAGATTTATGCCTTGTATGGATACAGGTTTCAGAGAAAGCAATTTTTTCGGGTGCTTCGCCAAGAGAGTATTCGTGTGTTATAAGATTTATGGAGTGAATTATATTCGGGACCAAGTCAGAGCGGGTGGCTCTCTATAATGGTTCTAGTGAATTTAGAAGTTAAAGTGTGGTGCCCAATGACTTCGATCCTATAAGTACAGTTAAGAATCAAGCTTTGTAGCAGTTTATGGGAAGAGGCACTGAATGTTCTATGAAATTTTGACTTGTGGTGTAGCATCTGAAAGATATGAAATAGTTCGAGGGATTTGAGACAGCCTGGTCTCGTGATTCAAGGACACTCGGGGTAAGTGTAGATGAAGTATGTTATGTGTTGAATGGAGTTAGTCTTATTTTTAAGGCAAGCAAGGAGGAATTGGAAGAAGGTAAATTGACTAGCCACGATTGAATTGGCATATTGGGGCCAGTGATCAGTTCGGTCCGCGAGATCAAGTTACGTGTATGAATTGTGAGGGTATGTGTGCGGCCTGTCGGCCGCCGTGATTGATGATTTATCAGGGGCATTCTTCTGTTGTGGCTTGTTACGTGGAAGCAGATTCCAGAAGAGCTATGGTGGCTTGGACCACTACTTGCAGATTTGCACATTCTACGATTATGGAAAATTACCTGTGTATTGCTACGATTCTCCTGAAGTGAGTTAAGTGCAAGGTTCTTATATGATGAAATGTGAAAACATTAATGAATTCGGAGTTATGATGAAAATCGTATTCTACCATATGTTGGCACGTTGGGTGCAGTGAGTAACATGGAAATACGAAGTGAGGATCAAGGTTGCAGTTCAGTGTTGACAAGGATGTCACGGGCTCGGATGAGCAAGGAAAGGGTTAAATGATTAGAGTAAATTGGTATTGTCCTCAGTGTCACCTGAGATCGATGGGTTGAGGAAGAGGTTTTGCATCCTGGTTAAGGATTCTGGATCGCTTTTCAGCGTTAGTACGTCCGATGGTTTAGATGTGCGGACCCATTATTTATTTTGGAAGATTTTGGGAGCGTGTCCCACGGGAAGATTGTATAAGTGTGACATGTAGTCACTTGATTGGCTAAAGATTTAAACCAAGTATGAGGATTGTGGTAATATCATTAATTTGAGAATTTATGCCTAGAGGGCACTTTTTAGATTGGGTTATGATTTGATGAGGTTGCTTCGGTTATGATGGTTATTCTTACGTGATATGAGGCAAAAGGGGGTTACTATGGACCTTTGAAAGTTCATTGGCCAAGTTGGTGCAATCAGAAATCGGCTTGAGATTGGTGGATTGAATTATTTGTGAATAGGGCTTTGTATCAGGCCAGTTGTGTTCATTTCAGTGAGCGTTCCCCATGGAGGAACAGTAGAGATGTTATTTTGTCATCAGCTATTCCAGGTAGTGATGTATTGCGCCGTATGAGTTGTGAGACGGCTTAGTAAATTCTTATGTGTTGAGGTTCCGCGTTACGATGATGTTCTGAGAGCATGATGGCTCTTGAGATTTAGATCTTGTATCGCACCTCAGTTGTGCTTGAGATTTGTAGCCTATAGTGCTATGTGTTTCTCAGGGATGGTATTATGCACTTAGCGTGCTTGCGATCAGAACTCGATATTTTTATGCAATGAGTGGATTTAGCTCGAAGTGCAATCTCCTTATGTGAGATCTATGTGTGGATCGGGTGGCACGCTGCCATGGGCATGGTATTTGGATCGTGTTGCACGCCGCAACAGTGTGATGTTGAGTCTAGTTTTCTACATGCTATTTCTTTGTGTGTTTCGCTTCCTATCCTTTAAAGAAAGCCCGTACTAGTGCGGGGGTTAGGTAATTCCTTTCAGAGTTTGATTTCCGTTTGTGCTGTGTTCGGATTGGTTGCCTATTGGCACATTGTGGGGTCATATGAGACTTGTGATCACATTCAGAGTGGCTTATTGCCTGATCAGTCGTACTAGGTGAGATGAGATTATGGGATTTAGTATCAGTGCAATTTGATTATATGAAGTATATTAAAGAGCGAAGACCATTATTTGGTTCAGAATATGGTAATGTTTCTTGTTAGAAGTATAGACTCGATGGTTGGTTGAATCGGCAGTTGATTATGAATTTCGGCATATCATCCGTCATGGCGGTATTATAATAGTTAGAGTAAGACCTATGTAGGTCATGAGGTGCAGTGGGAGCATCAGATTCGTAGAATTTCGATTAATTCGAACAGAAATGTTATTGTGGTCCTATGAGTAAAGTGATGCAAAGTGTGAATTCAACAGAGTTATGCAGTCATGTTTGAGTACACCGTATAGTGATTGATACGGTGATCGTATGATTGGAAACGGGCCTGGCATAGAATTTCGGATGTTGGAATTGGGCTCTAAGGCTTATCTGCTTGAATAAAGGGGAGTATCTTCAGAACTTAACAAGCGAATGTGCTCAACTAAGTTATGGTAGCACGGGAAGGTGCATGAGGTGCTAAACAGTGATTTCAGACTACTCTAGTATAGTTCTCAGCACGTTCAAGGACGAACATATGTTTAAGTGGGAGAGAATGTAACGAGCCGACCGGTCGTTTCGAGCCCTAGCGCATCATTCAATAGTCTGAGGCCATGAGCAGCTTCATTCCAGGTATTGTGACTTGTTCGCATGGTCGAAATTTAAATTCGGGAAGATCGAAGTTAGATTTAAATGAAAATTCTCATTTGAGAAGCTTAAAGTTGAAAGAATGAACTAGGATTGGAATTTTGAGTAAACGACCTCGGAATTTGGATCTGAAGGTTCCAGAAGGTTCGTATGATGATTTCGGACTTGGGCGTATGCCCAAATTAGTTTTGGATAACCCGGGAGCGTTTTGGCGCCTATTGTGGAAGTTAGCATTTTTAAGGAATTTCTTAAGTTTGGCTTGGATTGCATTTTGGCGTTATCGATGTTCGTTTAGGATTCCGAGACTAGGAGTAGCTCCGTATGGTGATTCTGGAGTTAGGAGCGCGATCGGAAGTGAATTCGGAGGTCCGTAGGTCATTTTGAAGCCATTTGGCTAAAGATAGAAATTTGAAGGATTTTGGGAAGTTTGACCAGAAGTGGACTTTTTAATATCGGGATCCGAATCCAATTCCGAAAGTTGGAGTAGGTCCGTAATGTCAAATATGACTTGTGTGCAAAATTTGAGGTCAATCGGACGTGATTTGATAGGTTTAAGCATCGGAAATAGAAGTTGGAAAGTTCAAAGTTCATAAAGCTTGAATATGGGTGTAATTCATGGTTTTGGCGTTGTTTGTTATGATTTGAGGCCTCGAGCAAGTCCGTAATGTGTTATGGGACTGGTTGGTATAATTGGTTGGGGTCCCGGGGGCCTCGAGTGGATTCCGGGTGGTTAACAGATCAAAAATGGAATTTTGAAGAAGGCTGAAGGATCTGGTTGCTGGTGTTTTCGCTTCTGCGGAAACGGGACCGCAGAAGCAGTCCCGCAGAAGCAGTTGGGGCAGCCGCAGAAGCGGTTTTGTTCGAAGGATTTTGGACCGCAGATGCGGTTAAGGTTCCGTAGAAGCGGGACCGCATCTGCGGAAGAAGGGATTGCAGAAGCGAAAAAAGGGGGCCGAGCCCAGGACCGTAGAAGCGGATTTCGACTGCAAAAGCGGAACCGCTTAAGTGGTAAAATTTCCGCAGAAGCGTAAATAGCTGGGGCAGTAGAATTGTTTTAAAATTTGGATTTTGGCCATTTCTCTCTCATTTCTCATGGCTTTGGCGATTTTTGGAGGATTCAAGAAAGGTTCTTCATCAACAATGTTAATGTAAGTTATCTCTACCTATTATGAGTTAAATACATTAATTATGTATGGATTTTAGTATGAAAATGGGTAGAAAATTGAGGGTTAGAGGAAAACCTAGAAA
>MU767604.1:240317-259784 GCA_026770625.1 Nicotiana glauca | reverse complement strand
GACCCATGAGAATGGTAGTCCCAATTAACGGGTTAAACCTCGAGAGAGTAATTACCCAACTTAAACCCTAAGTTGCTTGGGCATTTTGGCCTACCCAATTGGTCTCGAGAGAGTCAATTGGGCAAAATCATTCTCTCTACTGGGAGGTGTGAGAGTGAGTGAAATCGTGCAACGGTTATAGCATAAGCCCCATAATTATCATTTTTGTATTAGGAATCTCTACCCGTTAGTTGACCACCTAGGTAAATGCCACGACCCTAGTGCTTTTCTCTACATACAACCTAGAATCAATATTTTAGCATAACTTAGTTTTAATTAGTAGTTGTTAAATTGTAGTTGATAATTATAAAAAACCAAAAATGGTAGAAGTACAATTAGGAGCCAAAACTCATTTCTAGACCAAACAAATACTCAACTCCCTTTCTAGCTCCCTGTGGAAATTGACCCCGATACCACTATTGGGTAAAAGTCTTAGCGCCCACTCTTCCTAAGGTTGAGTCCGCCGCGATCACTTTTTGGCGTCGTTGCCGTGGAGCTTACGGTGTTGACTATTTGCGTAGCTAGTTTTGTGCTTTGCTTCTCTTTCCTTCTTTTTACTAACGTTATTTGTGTCGATCTATCAGGTACATATGGCTCTAAACAGAAATGTCCCTCTTGATAACATGGTCGCGGGGGAGGAGGTTGATGATGTTGAGCAAGATGAGCTCCAGGTACCACAAATACCACGGAGAGGTAGGCATGCTAATGCAAATCCAAATGATCAAATCCCAGACCCTCCTCCTCCTTCTCCAAGAGTAGCTCCAAGGGTCCTTCCGAACCAGGGTTATGCGAGTGCCATCGTTCCTTCCCGAATTCGGGCGGGGAATTTTCAAATCACCAATGTTATGTTGACACTTCTCGAGCAAAGAGGGTATTTTACGGGCGCCTCTGACCAAAATGCATACAAGCACTTGAAGGGGTTCGTAGATACTTGCTGGGAGAGTAAACAAACCAATGTGTCCGAGGATTCTTTGAGATTGAGGCTTTTCCCATTCTCTCTTCGTGGGAAAGCATTGGATTGGTTAGAAAGGCTTCCAAATCATTCAATCACAACGTGGGATGAATTGGCGGACAAGTTCATTGCCAAGTTCTTTTCTCCAAGTCACATGGCGGTGCTCCGTGATGAGATTTTGGCTTTCAAACAAGATCCAACGGAACCTTTGCATGAAATATGGGAGAGATTTAGAACTATGGTCAAAGAATGTCCAAATAATGATATGACTGATGTGATGATTCAACAAACGTTCTATAGAGGCATCAACATAACAAACTAATGTATTGTGAACCAATTGGCTAGTGGAAATTTTATGAAGCTCCCATACAATGAAGCTTGTGATGTGTTAGATGAAATGGCCGATACTTCTTCGGCATGGCAAAGCCGGGCAAACGTTCCTCAAGGTGATCCTAATGTCATACATTTGCATAAGGAGTTGCATGACCATGGACAAGCCATTGCCGAACTTACAACAACAATGAACCAATTGGCGAAGGCGCAATTGCAACAAGTTCAAAACCCATGCCAAGTCAATGCCATGAAAGGAGTGAATATGATGAAAAAAGGCAAAGAGGGCAACAACCTCAAGGAAGTTGTGACAACTATGATGATGGTAGTGGTTATTCAAACGAGTGCTATGATGAGCAAAGTGAGGATTGTCAATATGTTAACAACTACCAAGGAAATAGAGGAAATCAAGGCAATCAACAATGGCGATCTCAAGGGAATTGGAGTAATCAACAAGGAGGTGGAAATTGGAATAACAATAATCAACAACAAGGCGGTGGAAATTGGAATGGGAATAACCAAAACAACAATTGGGGAATCAAGGTAACAATGGTGGAAATTGGAATGGAAACAATAACAATAACTGGAATAATAACAATGGTCAAAGGGGGGTGGAACAACAATGGTGGTCAAGGTAATCGGGGGCAAGGCTTTCAAAGGCCTCCGATATTTCAACAACCAAATAACCCGCCAATGTTTCAATCTTAAGGGTCGAATTCTTCGGGCAATGAATTTGGGAGAATTGAGGTTATATTTGAACAAATGATGAAGAAGAACCAAGACTCCAATGTGCAATTGGCTTCACACAACACTTCCATCCGAAACTTGGAGGTGCAACTTGGTCAAATTTCACAATCCTTAAATACTCGCCCAAAGGGTGCTCTACCAAGTGACATGGTAGTGAACCCTAAGGGTGGGCACAACAACCATGTAATGGCGGTGACCACGCGAAGTGGACGAGGCGGTGATGTGCATGCCTCAAGAGAGAATCGAGACATGGTGGATAAAGATGAGTTGCATAATGATGATATGCCTACGGGGGTTGATGATATAGTGGAACCAAGTGCAATAAATGAAGTGTGAATTGACATTCATGAGGTTGAGGAGGATGCACAAGAGAACGTGAACCCGTCTAGGGAACATGTGATAGATATGCCCGAACCGGAAGTGCCAAAAGCCAAGGCACCCTTGCCTAGGCCTCCTCCGCCCTACCCTCAACATTTGGCCAAGCAAAGAGGTGATAACCAATTTAAGAAATTCATTGAGATGATGAAGAGTTTGACTATCGATGTGCCTTTGGTGGAGGCACTCGAGCGAATGCTGGGGTATGCAAAATTCATGAAGGATTTGGTTACAAAGAAAAGATCAATGAAGTGTGAGACAATCAAGATGACCCATCAAGTGAGCGAAATTGTACACTCCATGGCTCCTAAACTTGAGGACCCCGGTGCATTCACTATCCCGTGCACTATTGGAAGCGCCGACTTTGCAAAAGCCCTTTGTGACTTGGGGGCGAGTATCAACTTAATGCCATATTCGGTTTTCAAAACTTTGGGAATCGGACAACCTCACCCAACTTCAATGAGGCTCCAAATGGTAGATGGGCCAATGAAGCGGCCTTTGGGTATCATCGATGATGTCCTTGTTCGTGTTTATAAGTTCATCTTGCCGGCCGACTTCATGATACTAGATTAAGAGGTGGACTTTGAAGTCCCAATTATCCTTGGAAGACCTTTCTAGCAACGGGGAAGGCTTTCTAGCAACGGGGAAGGCTTTGGTTGATGTCGAGGCGGGAGAGTTGACCTTCCGAGTTGGTGATGAAAAGGTAGTGTTCCATGTGTGCAAGTCTATGAGTCAACCAAATAGTACCGAGGTTTGCTCGTTTGTTGACATTGTCACGACGGTGATAGTGGATGACACAAGCGCAATGATCAATGTTGAAGACCCACTTGAAGCGGTGCTTTTGAACATGGAGGCTAATAATGATGCTGGGAGAATTGAATGTGTAAATGCTTTGCATGGTATGGTCTCATACTCTTATGAGCCTAGGAAGTTATCATTGGACCTTGAGAATCGTAAAACTCCCCCAACAAAGCCATCTATTGAGGAGCCACCGGTGTTGGAGTTGAAGCCACTTCCTCCTCACCTCAGGTATGAATACTTGGGTCCTAATTTCACTTTGCCTGTTATTCTTTCGTCTTGCTTAACTAACTTGTAGGTTGACGCCACTTTGGAGGTACTATAAAAGCGCAAGCGGGTGATTGGATGGACGTTGGCAGATATTCGGGGTATAAGCCCCGCTTTTTGCATGCATAAGATCATTTTGGAGGATGATGCAAGGCCGTCTCTTGAACACCAAAGGAGACTAAATGAAGATATGCAAGAGGTAGTCAAGAAAAAGGTTATCAAGTGGTTGGATGCCGGTGTAGTCTACCCAATATTGGATAGTTCATGGACCTCCCCGGTCTAATGTGTGCCAAAGATGGGGGTATGACGGTCGTCACAAATGCCAACAATGAATTGATTCCTACCCGTACGGTCACGGGTTGGAGGGTGTGCATGGATTATATAAAGCTCAACAAGGTCACTAGAAAAGATCATTTCCCTCTACCATTCTTGGACCAAATGCTTGATCGTTTAGTGGGACGGGCTTATTACTGCTTCTTTGATGGCTATTCGGGGTACAATCAAATTTTCATTTCCCCGGAGGATCAGGAAAAGACAACTTTTACATGTCCGTATGGCACATTCGCTTTCTCAAGAATGCCATTTGGACTTTGTTATGCTCTCGCGACCTTCCAAATATGTATGATGGCAATCTTCACCGACATGGTGGAGGATATCCTATAGGTCTTCACGGATGATTTTAGTGTGATGGGGGACTCATTTGAAGAATGCCTAGTGAACTCGGACAAGGTTTTGAAAAGATGTGAGGAAACCAATCTTGTACTAAATTGGGAGAAATTTCACTTTATGGTGCAAGAGGGAATTGTCTTGGGGCACAAAATCTCAAAGCATGGTATTGAAGTCGATAAGGCAAAAATAGAGGTCATCTCAAGGCTCCCTCCCCCAACTTCTATCAAAGGGGTGAGGAGTTTTTTAGGCCACGCCGGGTTTTACCGGCGATTCATTAAAGATTTTTCAAGAGTTGTGAACCCGCTTTGTAAACAGTTGGAAAAAGATGTGAAGTTCGTCTTTGATGAGAGGTGTATGGAGTTCTTTGAATTGTTGAAACATAAATTGACCACAACGCCCATCATCACCGCACCCAATTGGGAATTGCCTTTTGAACTTATGCGTGACGCGAGTGATGTAGTTGTTGGTGCGGTGCTTGGCCAAAGAATCAACAAAATGTTCCATCCGGTGTACTACACAAGCAAGATGATGAATGAGGCTCAAAAGAAATATACAGTCACTGAGAAGGAGTTGCTAGCTATTGTGTTCGCCATGGAAAAGTTCCGACCATACCTTATGGGGGCCAAGGTGACTATCCATACCGATCATGCCGCCCTTAGGTATTTGATGACAAAGAAAGATTCGAAGGCGAGGTTGATGAGATGGGTACTACTCTTGCAAGAATTTGATCTAGAGATTGTGGATAGAAAAGGAAGTGAAAATCAAGTCGCGGATCACTTGTCCCGACTAGAGGAAGAAGGGAGACCGAGCAATGGTGTTGAGATAAATGATGCTTTCCCGGATGAACAACTCCTTGCGGTGTCTATGCATGATATGTCGTGGTTTGCCGATGTGGTCAATTATCTTGTGACCGGTATAGTCCCATATGAGATCTCTCGTAACCAAAGGAAGAAGCTCAAACGAGATAGTTTGGATTACTATTGGGACGAGCCCTACTTGTTTAAAATTTGCACCGATGGTGTGATTCCCTGATGTGTCCTGGAAGAAGAACAATTGAACATATTGGAGGCTTGCCACTCTTCCCCTTGTGGTGGTCATCATGGGGGGAGTGAGGACGGCGTCAAAGCTTTTAAATTGTGGCTTCTATTGGCCGACTTTGTTTTAAGATGTAAGCGATGTGGTGAAAAACTGTGATGCATGCCAAAGAGCTGGCGGGATTTCTAAGAGGGATGAGATACCTCTCAACACCATTCTAGAGGTAGATATTTTTGATATGTGGGGCATTGATTTCATGGGCCCATTTGTAAGCTCTTGTGGGAACACGTATATTCTCGTGGCGGTGGATTATGTCTCAAAGTGGGTTGAAGTTGTGGCTCTTCCCAACAATGAAGCCCGGAGTGTCGTGGCATTTTTGAAAAAGAACATCTTCACTAGGTTTGGAACCCCTCGTGCTATCATTAGTGATGAGGGGTACCATTTTTGCAACAAGGCCTTTGACTCTTTACTCGCCAAATATGGAGTTAACCACAAGGTGACTACCCCCTACCACCCTCAAGCAAGCATCCAAGTGGAGGTTTCAAACCGGGAAATTAAGAGTATTTTGTCCAAAACCGTGAATGCAAATAGGACCGATTGGTCAAAGAAGTTGGATGACGCTCTTTAGGCTTATCGGACGGCTTATAAGACTCTGATTGGTATGTCTCCGTATCGATTGATGTTTGGTAAGGCTTGTCATCTCCCAGTGGAACTAGAACATAAGGCGATGTAGCCATTGAAAAAATTGAACTTGGAATGGGATGTTGCGGCCAACCTCCGAGTGGAGCAATTGAATGAACTTGATGAATTTAGATTCCATCAGCTCGTCCTTGTATAAAGACAAGATGAAGTACCTCCATGATAAGTATGATCGGGGTAAAGAATTCAAGGTGGGCAACATGGTTCTTCTTTTCAATTCTCGGCTAAGGTTATTTCTGGGGAAACTCAAATCCAAATGGAGTGGTCCCTTTGAAGTGGTCTTTGTAACTCCCTTCGGTGCTCTTGATCTTAAAAATAAGAATGGTGAAGTGTTCAGGGTAAATGGGCATCGTGTCAAGCACTATTTGGCAAAGATTGATGACAGCCACGTGGTGGCACTTATTCATTTGAAGTGATATGATGGTAACATGCGTCGTGCCGGGACATTAAATCAGGCGCTTCTTGGAAGGCAACCCATGTCTTTTTCTTACTTCTTATGTTTCTGTTATAGATTAGGATTTTTGAACTTATGGTTTGTGAGATGTTGCAGGGATAATGTTGAACCAGTGCAGGACAAAAGTAGAAAGTTTTCAGGTCTCTGAAGTTTGCCTACGCGACCGTGCACCAAAACAGTATGGTCCGCGTAGGATGGTGAAATGGGAGTTGGGTCTCTGAAGTCAGTTGCGCGGTCCGCGTGACATTTTTGTGCATTCCGCATAGGAGAAGCCCAAAATACATGCTCTCTGAAGTTTCCCACGCGACCGCGTGACAAAACAGTGCGGTCCGCGTGGGCTGATCAGCCAATTGAGAAAGCTGGAAATCCAGCGCGGTCCGCGGCCGCGCTGGTGGGTAAGGGATGGAACCCACAGTGTTTTCTATAAATAGAGACCTTAGGCTTCATTTTAACCTTTTCGCCAATTTTCTACCTGAGCTCTCAATTTTCACTGTTCATCAAAAGAAATTGCTTCAAGTAGTTAAAACTTTCACAATCCCTGGTAACATTCCTCACTAATCTCATTTATAGTTTAATTTTTGTTCATTTTTATTTGCTTCCTATTAGTATAACTTCTTATTTTCTTCTTTCTCTCTTAACTTAAACTGTTAAGGTATATTTTGTGTGTTTATGTGAAACAATGAGCATGAATTCTTGATTAGTAACTGAGTAGGGACAATTAGGACCCATAATTTGAACAAAAATTGGACTTAAATGACAATCCCCATACTCAGTTAATTATCAGCCCTATGCGGCCGCGCGTCCTTTCTGCGCGGTTCGCGCCTCCTCTTTGTTGTGTGTTAAGCATCATCTGCGCATTCCGCATAACATTTGTGTGCGGTCCGCGCCAGCCCAGCGCGGCCGCGGTCCAAATCAGTGCGGACCGCGCTGATAAGGTTCAGAGAGTAGTGTTTGGAGTCTTTTCTAAGTGCGGTCCGCTCCCTTTTTGTGCGGTCCGCGCTCATCCAACGCGGCCACGGTTCAAAACAGTGCAGACCGCATTGGTAAGATTCACAGAGGGGTGTGACTGGAACATCTCAAGTGCAGTTCGCGCTCCAATTTCACGTGATCCGCGCCATCCCAGCGCGATCGCTTGACACTTTTGTGCGGTCCGCACCCCTTCTATTTTGCAACCTTGATTCTACACCATGCATTACTATTTCATCCAATTCACTACATATGCTTCAACTAACAATGTTAGATTTTTCTCTGCAGATAATGGTTAAGAAAAGAGGCGAAAAAAAACAACAACAACCCGGGAGGGTGGTTCCTCCCGCGGGGGAAAAGGGAAGCGGATTGTCAAACTCATTCCCCAGGATCGGGAGAATATCAAAAAGACCCGCAAGATCATACGGGAAGCGGATAGAGCTGCTTCCCACTCTTCGGGGAGTGAGTATGCACCATCAAGGAGCATTACTTCAGAGTCCGCTCCAACTCACATGTCTCTCCCGCTTCGATTGCATGACTCCCCATCAGCTTCGCCCACCTCAAAAAGGCCAGTAAATGTAGTTTCGGACTCGTCTGATGAGTCCGTAGCTAAAAGTGTAGAAGAATACTCCACCTCCCCCACAGCTTCATTATCCAGGGAGAGCGGAGGATATGGTGAGGGGGTGAGCCCCAAGTTGGAGGTGTTGATAGAAAAAGGAAGCCGCAAGCATGGGCTGATAGATTTGTGAGTGAAATAGCCTTCCACAGATTTCGGGAGTGGTGGCCCAAAAGGAAATTGATTCCGGAGAGGCAGTTTATTGATTCTGATCTTGTTCTTCTCAACCCGCATGTGCAAGCACAATTCCGTACTAAAGAGGGTTGGGGTTTCTTCAAGGAACATTATGAGATGGCCAATGAGCATTTGGTAAAGGAGTTCTACTGCAATATTCATCATGTAGTTCAAGACTCAAAGGCAACGAAAGTGCGGGACAAAGTAGTGGTGTTTGATGGAAAGTCACTGAATGAATTATTGGGGTTCCAAGAAAAGGATGAATCTCAATGCTTAGAAAAGCTGGCAATGAAAGAAAAGGTTCGTCCTTGGTTGGCCCAGCACTTGGCAGCTCTGGGTACTGTACCAGTTTGGTTGAAAGTAGAGGAGAAGATTCTGAGGAACACTTTGAATTTCGAGGCAAAGGGTTGGTTGACTTTCGTATGTAGTAGACTAGACCCCACCACCCATGATCACTCCATTCCTATTACCTGTGCTGTTTTGGTGGCATCTATTATGGTCGGGTTTCCTCTCAATGCGGGCAACATTATGTCGAGGGTGATCTCTACAGTCGGACATGAGACCAACACAAACTATCCCTTCCCGAACACTCTCTCCCTGTACTTCAGAGAATTTAAGGTGAAGAAAAAGAGATTTGATATCAAGGTACCTCCAGTGGCTCCCTATTCGTGGTACAGTCAGTTGGGTCCGGACAAACCAAAAAGGGGAAAGGACACTCAGGCATCCACTTCCACCGCACCTGGCTAGTCTGAAGAGCCAGCGGTTATTGAGCTTTCCACTGAGCCTTCCACCATCCCTGCTGCCGGTGAGGCATTGCCCCCGGGTCCTTCTACTATTGCTGGTCCATCTACTTCAGCGGACCCGGATGTCCCTTCATCGAAGACTCACCGGTTCACTGCCCATCAGCTTGCTTAGTCTTTAGCCAGTTTGAATGACTAGATGTCAGCTGCGACATCCAAGTTGTCAAACTTGGCCACCGTCGTTCAGGCACGGTCAGATCCTGCCACAGTTGAGGTCCCTCCTTCCATTGAGGAGACACTGAAGAAGATCCTGGCCAACCAGGAAAAGATGATGGCGACGCAGGATGCCTTAACTAAGGCAGTTGGGTCACACAGCACCGTATTGGGTAAACTGGCTAGGGAGCACAAGAAGTTGAGGAAGCAAAAGGCTTCAAAGGAGTCAGTGACGAAGTTGAAAGTGGATGTGGATAAGCTCATGGCGGATCATATGCCACTTGATCTATTATTTGGGGATCCAGCTGTAGAGCCAGCAGCAGTTCAGCCATAGGAGGAGGAGCATAGGCCAAGGAAGAAGAGGAAACTCCCTAGCACTGAGGGAGTTGTGATAGAGGTGGCTCCGGTTCAGGAGGGTCCCTCCACTACTCCACCAGTTAGTCAGCCAGTTCCTGATCCGGCACTTGTCCTAGCAGAGCAGCAGTAGCAGGCCGGGGACCAGTTTGAGGTTCCCGCCAGTACAGAGGACTTGGAGGACACTGATCAGCACAGGGCGACAGATGAGGCTTGAGGGGCCATTCTATATCCTTTCTTGTATTTTGGTGCTTATTTTGATAGTTAGCATTGGGGACAATGCTAGCTCTTATTCTTGGGGGTGCGCCCTACTATTTTGATTGACATTTGCGGTGACTGTATATATTTTCTTTACTTTTAGCACATTCGTAGTTGATAGATAGTTTGTATATAACTTTTAATTTTAGATGTTTTTCAACTTCATGTATATATTCATTACCCCTCGTTGTATATTCTACTCCACTTTTATACATTTTTTTTGGTTTTCTATTTTTGTTTTAGTTGCAAAGTTGGGCTCGTAGCCTTTTTGTTTTGTTTTGTTTTGGCGTTAGCAATAAGCCCTTGGTTTTCTTAATGCCACGGTTCTTTCCAAGGGTAGAGTGTTGTGCGAACCGGGTGGATCTTCCCAATGATAGATGGCGCGATAACCTTCTTAAGGGTTTGAGTCCGTTTTTTATTTTTCTTTTTGATTTTCAAGTTTTGTAGTTGAGGGTACCTCAGGCAAAGCTTCACTTGGGCCTAGCACATTTGCCTTTGATCCCATGGTCAAAGACATGATGTTGTGTTTAGGATGGCGAAAGTCATGGCTTTGAGACTCTTGTGTTGACCAAACAATCATCATGCGGTCATGTTGGGCTATTGTGCACTTGAATCATAACTAAGGTTGTTGTGGGCCCTCGACTCGATGTCTTTAGCGATCCTTGAGTGTGTGTGGTGAGAATTCGAATTGTGAGCCTAAGTACCGAGCCGATGGTCTAGAACTTGCCCTGAGTGTTTGTTGAGGCGAAATCATAGGTGAAACTTGACTTGAGAAGTGATTATAGGCTCTCCTTGATCCAAAATGCCAAATTTGAATAATTTCCATGACCTACCAATGAAATGATCCCTAGTTCATCCCTTTTGAGCCTTAAACCTTTTTCTTTCATGAACCAAGCTACAAGCCTATACCCGCTCTTAATGAGACCCTCTCTTGGCACCCAAAATCTTCCCTTGAGTAATGGAAAATGTCTAAGTTTGGGGGGGAGAGATAAGAAAGGCATCAATGTGGTAAAAAGGGCACAAAAGCAAAAAGAAAAGGAAGGCAATGGAAAAGAGAAAGAGTCAAAAAGAAAGAAAAAAAGTGAATAAAAACCAAAAAGGGAATTCAAGGACAACAAAAAAAGTGAAAAAGATATGAAAAAGGTAGACAAAAAGGAGAAAGGTTTGAATTGCAAAAGAAAGAGTGACAATGTATCTCTCTAACCCCTTGAAAGAAGTGAAATACTCAAATGAGTCAAGAAAGTATGCCAAAATAAATCAAAAGAAGTGCTTAAGGGAAGATTGAACCTAATTGTACAGACATATGTCCTACCTTCACCCAAAAGCCTTCACAATGACTCCTCAAAAGCTCTATATGATCTTGAGTTGAGGGAAGCCTACATTAGTGGATACTTACATAAGGGGCAAGCATATGGTACTTAGAGCCGGACTTATGGCCTTTTCTTTGAGAGAGATGAGTGAGATTCCATCCACCTCGGTTTGTGTGACAATACTCTAAAAGGTGAGGTTCACTTAGGGAAAGTTGAGGATGTGCAAGTTTAGGTTCCACAATGACCAAAGTAATTGAGAAAAGTTCTTTGATGAATATGTGTCAACTCTTGATGCTCTTGTGTCACACTTGATCCATAAGTTTTCAAATCTTAAATGTGTTAATGATGCATTCGCATTGAGGGAAATTGTTAGTCCCAATTGATGCTTGTCGAGGTTACTTTAGGATGAGCAGGATTTACTTGGTTGTTTTCCTATGAGGGGTAGGTCTTATTTTATTTGCTTGAGGACAAGCAAAGGTTTAAGTTTGGGGGAGTTGATAACTATGATTTTAACACGTTTTATTCCCATTCTTGCCTAATCTTTGTGCGTGAATTGCCATAAATTAGTACCAAAATGCTTACAATTTGCGCCTGATTGCAGGTTTGAACGACAAGATGACAATTGTCAAAGATCGGCTCGAAAAGGAGTGAAATCTGCCAAGTGTGAAAGTCAAGTGAAGTGGGGATCAAAAAGACCCAGCGCGGACCGCACTGTTTTGCCACGCGGCCATGCTGGAAGTTCAGAGAGTTGGGTTTTTCACTTATGACATGCGCAGTCCGCGCTCATCCTGACGCGGTCCGCACCTGAGGAGGTTCAGAGGCCAGAACATGCAAAGGCAAACCCATGCGACCGCGCACCAAAATAGTGCGGTCCGCGTGGATGATATTCAGAGACCTAACATTTTTTCCAAGTTTTCCACGCAGCCGCGCCCCATTTCTATGCGGTCCATGCTCCTCAGTCAGCGTGGCCGCGCTACCTTTTTGTGCGGTCCGTGCCCCCAGCTTCAGAAGGAAGAAATTGAAGACCAAGACCCCTACGCTGCCACGCTGCATTTCTGCGCGGTCCGCACCAGACCCGCAGAGGCATTTTTGTCCAATTTTTCTAGCCTAGTATAAATAGAATATTTTACCAATTTTAGGTGAAGGATTGTATCAGATATAGCTGCTGCGCTCGTTAGACTCAATTTTTAGCCTATTTTGGGCAATTTCATCTTGTTTTATCGTAGATTCTTGTAGATTAACTTTATAGTTAATTAATATGTTGATTTTATCTACTATTTCTTCAATTTTTGTTCCTATTATGTCTAGCTAAACCCATTAGCTAGGGTTGTGGCTCAACCCTAGTATGGGTAACTAATGGGTGTGATTGTTTAATGCTTGAATGATGTTGGGTGTTTGCTATTTGGGTTAATTTATGGTTTAATTAGGATTTGGTGGTTGCAAATATTGATTCTAGCTTAGTGGGTCTTGACTCATCTTGATAAAGAGTGTTTATGATTCCAAAATTGACCCAACAAGGAATTGGAATGGACCCACGAGAATGGTAGTCCCAATTAACGGGTTAAACCTCGAGAGAGTAATTACCCAACTTGAACCCTAAGTTGCTTAGGCATTTTGGCCTACCCAATTGGTCTCGAGAGAGTCAATTAGGCAAAATCATTCTCTCTACCGAGAGATGTGAGAGTGAGTGCAATCGTGCAATGGTTATAGCATAAGCCCCATAATCATCATTCTTGTATTAGGAATCTCTACCCGTTAGTTGACCACCTAGGTAAATGTCACGACCCTAGTGCTTTTCTCTATCTTGCATACAACCTAGAATCAATATTTTAGCATAACTTAGTTTTAATTAGTAGTTGTTAAATTGTAGTTGATAATTATAAAAAACCAAAAATGGTAGAAGTACAATTAGGAGCCTAGACCAAACAAATACTCAACTCCCTTTCTAGCTCCCTGTGGAAATTGAACCCGATACCACTATTGGGTAAAAGCCTTAGCGCCCACTCTTCCTAAGGTTGAGTCCGCCGCGATCATTGCCTAAGAGTTTTATGAACTTCTTTTCAGAACTGAACTGAAACCTCGTACACGCAAATATCGATCCTCCACAACATACCGCATATACCATACCATCCAAGGATAGCAGGAAAAATTTTATCTCCCTTCCGAGCCACAGACATATATGCACTCAACTAATCAAGAACTTCCATTGATCCCATCTAGAAGAAAAATCATTACACATTCCATGTCTCTCATATTCATAGAAAATGCATCTCTTCAACCACGGTAGAAATCAACAAGAACTCTCTCAATCCCGTTTGCATAAATTAAACTGCCAGGATGGAATCCTTCTAACTCGACCAAGCTAAGCAAGCCATCAAAACTCAAGAGCATTGCTACAAAATACTTGTAAGGGCTCATTTCCTCGAACACATACGAAGAATTAATCATATCCTTACCATATCGATTCGGTCTACTATCAAGCTATTCCATCTATCTAATTTCCCTTCTGATTCATCATCAACTTGATATCCCCCCTTGCTATAGCACCACAGTTCCTCAACCCAGGCTCACTACACGAGACCCAAGCACAAGACCACACTGTCTAATACCTATAAGCCACTGAATCCTCTTTCAAATATTCCCAGAAACACCATATTCCAAAATACTTTACTCTGAAGAACTTCCTGCGAATCTAAATTTGTTACCTTTACTTTCCAGATACTGATACATAGAATCCCATAATTAACATAAAAATACCACAAGTCTTGACTTTTTCCAATGAAAACACAGTCTTTAACCACATACACAACCTTAAGACACTTGATTGTTACATGTAGAATCTTGAACACATTAAAACCATTCTTGAGAGTCATTTACTTCTTATTCAAACTGCAATTCACCTGATCAAATGAACTTAACCAACCGTGCCTCATTAGCACTCTAACACCGCAGGATATGACCTTATCCCAATACAAACAAACATCTTCCTGCTCCATGCACCGAGCATTCTTTACTAATAACAGCTTAAGACATCCTGTGATTCTCACACATCTACGAAGCACCATACAATCTTTATCAAAATTTTGCTTCACTCGTGCCATCCTCAGCTTAATTTCTACAACCAAAACTGATTCACCGGCATGCCTCAAATCGGAACCAAGCACATAACTGTACAATTAGTTAATCAATAGCAAACTCCCCAACTTGGCACGAAGCCATAGATCAAAACACTCTCAACAACTCATAACGCATATACTCCATTGCTGCCTTAATACCATAGTGAGATTAAACTCAATTCTTCATAAGCTTTTGGAAACACAAATCATCTAGAATTTTTTTTTAACTCTTCTGCAAGTCTCGCATTCACTCACACAACAGTTAAGCCCACTCTCTAGGTGATCCAATTTAGATGTCAACACATTTTCTTCACTTGTAAATGAGATCTTCTAATAGATAACATAAGGATCACACAACTTTAGTACACTCCGCAGGAGATAACCCACCTTCTTTGCCTCCAACTACCATTTCTGTATACCTTCCACCGTCCTAAAATGTACGCAGTCGATTAGTCTTCCTGAGTCTGAACTCATACCGCAACATAAAATATTTACTTCACTCTCAACTGGAAACATGAAAAGATTTTTCACGCGCCCATAACTCGGGCTATACCTTGAATCGCAATGGAATTCAAACACCTAATAGTTCTTCTATCATCCAGTAGGCCTTCCTCATCACCTCCAAGTCACATAGATGCACCTTGCAGCACTAACATACTCACCACGTAGCTAACCAGCCATCACTCCCACTAATAGGGGCAATGCCGAACATATAAGTTCGAAACACTTGCTCACACAATCAGCACCTCGGTGCTTAAGCCATAGGAAAAGATCCGGCCTTAAGTCCTCCAGACTGTCCCAACATAAACTCACAGAGATTACATCTCACCTCTCGATCGGGGAATCACAATCCATCAAGGCACATCTGATATTGAGCGCCCATGCGCGTGTACGAACACGTGGAAAGAATTTCAAGAGTTTCTTTTCAAGCTGAATCAAGGACGCACGATAAGAATTCAAGAATGTGAAGTTTTCCTAAAGGTTCTGCAGCCTCTCGAGGATAAGTACAGACGTCTCCGTATCGATCCAGAGACTCTACTAAACCGGCTCATGACTCGCGAGACCAAGTAACCTAGGCTCTGATACTAACTTGTCATGACCCCAACCCCGGTCGTCATGGCGCCCAACACACTGCTAGGCAAGCCCGACCAATTTAACAACCTTAACCCTTTATATGCAGTTCATAATTCAATTAACACAAATAATTACTTAGTCATAATACTAAAACTCTGAAATACCTGATCTTCCCATCTAACCTATTTGTTTTATTTCCGCATTTCTTTAGAGCAATATGTAGTAGGTTGACACCCGTGTATTAGAGGCTCAAACTTGTGACACCGGATTCTTCGGGTTGCATAGTAGTAGTATTTCTACTTGGGTTTTCCGCATGTTTTAACTATATTTCAGAGTTTCAGTATTATGAATTAGTAATTATTTGTGTTAATTGAATCATGAACTGCATAAAAAGGGTTAAGGTTGTTAAATTGGTCGGGCTTGTCTAGCAGTGTGTTGGGCGCCATCGACCGGGGATGGGGTCGTAATATCCTGCCTCATATGGCTCACTATATATGGAATCGTATATATCAATCTTTTTCTGATTCAAGTCCAATACCCTCAAAAGAAAGTGTGTCGCAACATTATCATCATCTGAAGGAAGCCGACATGGAAAAAAAGATTTTGTCAATCTCTGTCCAAGTAATTCCACATCTACGGCTGTCCCCCTACACATATGGTGTCAGAAATAACTTATTATCATCAGCACACCAAAAGTCATCACTAGCATCTTCACTAAAATCTTTATACACAAGAACCATATAGTTTTCAAAAAGAATATCAGTATTTGTGCAACGAAAAGGATGGTCGCGAGGGTGGTAGCATTCCTTATTTCTCAAATAATATAGGGCAATGTCAATATGCTTCATAAAAAGGCAAAAAAAATAAAACAAATCCATCAGTCATAAAATAATTAAAAAATGATAAATTAAGAATAAAGAAAATAAATGCCTTGCGAATAATCTAACTTTATCATCAAGTACAAATCTGCTATCTGAAAGCTCAGGGAAGAACATTTTGCTACTGATTTTTTATGATACAATTTGTATGGATTCTTCCTCACACCATTATTATTAGTATATATATCATTTTGTCCCCTGAAAATTTGGAAAATATCAAAGTTAGAAGCTAGTCCTGAACTTAGCCTTTCAAGTTGAAAAATTAAGGACACGCAGTCCTTAACTTTGAATTAGAAGTTCAAAAGCTAAGGACACTTGGTCCTAAAGTTTGAGTTTCAAGTTCAAAAGTTAAGGACACATGGTCCTGAACTTAGACTTACAAGTTTAAAAATTTAGGACACTTTGTTCTTAACTTTCAGTTCAAAGTTCAAAACTTAAGGACTGTCTGTCCTTAACTTTGAGTATCAAGTTCAAAAGTTAAGTACAGAAGTCCATAAGTTTGTCTTGCAGGTTCAAAAGTTAAGGACAGTTAGTCCTTAACTTTGAATTACGGGTTCGAAAGTTAAGGACACATGGTCCTGAACTTTGACTTACAAGTTTAAAAACTCATGACACGTAGCCCTGAACTTTGATTTCCAAGTTGAAAAGTTAAGGACACTTGCTCCTTAACTTTGGTTTTCAAATTCAAAAGTTAAGGACACCTGGTCCTAAAATTAGTCTTACAATCACAGAAGTTAAAAACACTTAACTTTAGCAATCTCAATATCAATACTGAAATACATTAAGGGACTTACTCTTTTTTGCGACATGTCCTTTTCTCCTTGCCCAATCACACAATGAATTTCTTCAATAATTTTTCATCATCTGTGGCATAATAAAAAAAATACACCTATGAGTATATGTTGATTTTATCCAGTCTGAACTCTTGGGAGTATTTTGATTGTCTGCCATCGATATTCCTATTTTTCTTTCCTGATCAAACGGAGATTTCAACTGCCAACTTAGCTTCTTATTCCTTTTACCTCGACCAAGCTCTTCTTCAACATGTCCTTCAACCTCCATAGATAAACCCCGACCAATTCTCATTTGTATACTTGGAGGAGTAGGAGTAAGAATAGAAAATGATGGACCATCATAACCAATACTATCTCTCTTTCTTTTCCTCGTATATTGGTTAAGAGCTTCATCATTGTTTTCCTCTGCATGCAATACTAAATATATATATATATATATATATATATATATATATATTAGTTTGCTGCAAATCGTAAAATGAAAAGATAAAATTTCAATTATGAATATAATATTTAGGACACAATCAATACCTCTCTTGTTCACACTGCCTTCTTGTATTTTTTCAACAGACAATTCACCTAACATATTGCTTGTATCATTTTCTTTATCTTCCAACTGGACATTTTCTTTATCTTGAAATTGTTTTCCATGTTCTTCAGTTGCAAGTTCACAAGATTCTACAAAATATTTACAAGAGCTAACACAATTAGTACTTGTTACTAATCTTTGATTAAAACAAACATGTATAAAATTAAAAAAAAAATATTGTCTAACCGTTTGCAATAGTCAAGATCATCCCAATTAAGTCATTATCTTCACTAGCAATTTCTTGGGTTCCAATATTGTCGGTAAGAGAGGGAGGAGTAGAGAGATCACATGTTCCATCTATACATTTGGAAACAATCTCACTTCTGCTTGTTCCTTCAGTATTTTCTACGTCTTGAGATTGTACTCCAGTTTTCTCTTGATACTCCACTACAGCTTCTTCTCTTGCAGCTTCAAAAGATTTTTTAACCTTTATAATTAATAATCATTCTAATAATTTACTAAAACTAACATTCAGTAGATAATGAAAATTTTATCTAACCTTGATTAGCACAAGTTTGAACTCCAAATTTCTCTTTATATGACAGAGGTGTAGACAGATCATATGTTCCTTCTAAGAATTTGCATACAATCTCACTGATACTTGTTCCCAATGGACTTTCTAAATCCTCCTGAGATCGCAATCCACAACATTTACAAATTTTTTCTGTTACTCCTATCTCTTTTGGATTTTTCTGGTCTTGACATTCTCCAACATCTTGAACTTCCACTTCATCAATAGATTCTAAAAATATTTATAATCACAAAAAGTTTATATGTATTACGCTATTGAATATAAATTTCAATGAAAAAAATTAAAAATCTATATCTAACCTTTCCCAATATCAGTGACATTCTCATTATCATCATCTAGATGTGCATTTCTAAAATCGCTTTCATACTGGACTTCTGCATGCACATCCATATCATCACGTTCATCACCACCTGCATATTTGTTAATTGTAACAGTAGGCTCTGTAACCACGACAATGATCAGCAACTCCATCTTTAGTAATTGGAACACTAGATTCTCTCTTTATGTTCCTTTTATCAGGTTTCACATAAATCTTCAACAAAGTATCAAGCTTTGATCCTACAGTTTTCTTTAAATCATGAGAAAGAAACTAAGTTAGAAAGTTAAGGACAGTTAGTCCTAAACTTCAAGTTACAAGTAAAGAAGTTAATGACAGGCATTCCTTAACTTAGAGTAACAATTTCAAAAGTTAAGGACATGCAGTCCTTAATTTTGAATTCCAAGTTAAAAAGTTAAGGACGTCCTAAACTTCAACTTTCAAATTGAAAAGTTAAGGACATTTGGTCTTGCACTTCAAGTTTCAAGCTCAAAAATTCAGAAAACTTGGTCCTAAACTTCAAGTTGTAAGTTCAAAAGTTAAGGACATTTGGTCCTAAACTTCAAGTTTTAAGTTCAAATGTTAAGGATAAGCAGTCCTTAACTTATAGTTTAAGTTCAAAAGATAATGACACTTGGTCCTTGTCACGACCCCAATCCCGGACGTGATGGCGCCCAACACGATTTCTAGTCAAGCCCGACCATTTGAACACTCTCAACCCAAATACGAAATCTCATTCCCTATTGTTTAAGTTGATTTAGTAGTTAACAAGATTAATAATCCGATAGCAAAAAGAACAATACGGAAAAAACCATAGTAACTATCAAAACAACTCCCAACAGATCTGGGGTCACGAGTTTAGAGCCTCTAATACAACTGAGTAGCAAAATCGAAGCATAAAAGAGTCTAGGATGCGAAATCAAAAGAGATAAGGGGAGGAGTCGGGTCATGCGGATGCCAGGCAGCTACCTCGACAACTCTAGAGATAATCTGAAGAGCAGTAATGTGACGACCCGATTCTTCGTCACGTGAGTTACCACCCCGTTTTCCCCGTTATATGCTTGTTCATGTTTCAATATATGTGCTTGGTGAATTTGAGTCAATTCGGATCGAGTTTGGTAGGAAATGGGATGACTAGTCTCTTTAATGAAGGAATAGTTTGGAAAAGTCAA
>MU767604.1:227663-238167 GCA_026770625.1 Nicotiana glauca | reverse complement strand
GTCTGCACACCCACAGTGAGCGCGGGGTACCCCTTTGATATGAATAGTGGTAACAATGACACTGTTGCATGTGTTTTGGTCAGGTAACAATGACTGACCAGTCATGTAACAATGACTGACTAGTGGTAACAATGACATGAAACACTTTGGTCAAGTAAAAATGGCTGACCGGTCAGGTAACAATGGCTGACCTTATTTGTGTATTCTTGTACAATTGATTTCTTTAAAGGGAATATTGTTGCTATAATTTTCATGGATTCTACTGTCTATTTGGTTTACTGCTTAAGATAGCATCATTTGTGCCTTTTTGGGATTTTGTACTTTCAGTTGTTATTCACTTTTATTACCATTGAGTTGGAAGTACTCACTTTACTCCCTGCACCATGTGTGCAGATCCAGGTTCTTTTCATCAGGCGGAGTGAGTCTGGTTGATTTGGAGTTTCCTCCCGGGAGTATTCGAGGTAGCTGCATGGCATCCGCTGCCGAGGATTCTCCCTTCTATCTTTTCCCTTATTTCTGCATTTTTCAGTAGTAGTCAGACTTGTAGTAGGATGATATACTGTTTTTAGAGGCTCGTGGTCGTGACACCGGGTCCTAGTTGGGCTGTTCCGGTGTATTTGTCAGATTGTTCGTATTATACCATTATTTTGAACTTTTACTTGGAAAAGTATTGTTTTTATTTGTTTGGTTAATTGGGGAAATTGCTATGAATGGTCGGGCTTGCCTAGTAGTGTGCTGGGCGCCATCGCGACCAGGTTGGGGTCGTGATAAGTAACAATGCTACTAAGCCTCCGGAACACCTGTATCTGCACACATGGTGCAGGGAGTAAAGTGAGTACTCCAACTTAGTGAGTAATAAACATATCTAATGACTGGAGATGAGAAATCACGACATATTACAATATAAAGCTAATATCGGCAATCCAACAAACATAACAGTGAAATAGCAACAAACCATGACAGGTAGATCAGATAAATACCAATGCATGAATGCAATGCAATGCACATGACCGCTGCGACGCGCAGCTCGATCCATTTGAGTACCGCGCTCACTGTGGCGGTTCAGACTTTGGAGGGGCTCCTACAGCCCAAGCGCAATATCATCATCACATTGCTGCGGCGTGCAGCCCGATCCGTACTCAGTCCAGAGTATGCAAATGAGCCACTAGGGCAATGTCAAGTAATAGCTCTCAACTCCAAAACGTCAAAAAATGTAGTTTAAGTTTTAAATCTTAGAAATATGATTGAACATTTCAAAACAGTGTTTAACTCAGGACTGAAATCATTTAACGTGCTAAGTATCATGGAAACAATGATAATAATCCCTAAAGGATTCAAGTAATCTGCACAAAGCCCAAATATATCCATAAAATCCAAGTAGGATGATTACCAATCAATCTCTAGTCAAGAACACGGTATGAACATCACTCGGGACGGACTAAGTCATAGTCCCCAATCACAAACGACCCTGCACTCGTCGTAGAGTACGTGTCTTGCCTCAATATAGCGTCACAATGCGATATACCGGGGTTTCAAACCCTCATGTCATCATCTACATCTATTACTCACCTCACGCCGGCCACAAGTCTAGCTTGCTATGCCTTTTCCTCTCGAATCAACCTCCTCGCGTGCCGAATCTGATCAAAACTACAAGGAATACATTACCATAGGTCAAAGAAACATAACCCAATTGAAAAGACTCGAAAAACATAAAAAATCATTAAGTTGGAAAAACCTGAGTCACGGTCCCACTTCTCAAAAAATTATGAAATTTACATCACCGGAAACCTCGTCTCGCCACGAGTCTACCCATAACAAATTTACCAAAATCGGAGTCCATTTGACCCTCCAAATTCCAATTTTAACTAAGAATTTCTCAAGCCCTAACTTACCCCCTTTTTGATGAATTTCCACCAATTTACATGTTAATTCCACCATAAACTTGAATAATTAGGCCAAGGGACTTACCTCCAATCGATTCTCAGTCAAAACCCTCAAAACTTCTCGCCCAAAGCTCTCCAAGTCGCTCAAAAATGGTGGAAACTACCTCTTGCTCGCGGATGAAATATAACATTTAAACCCCTTCTGTCCACAATCGTTTTCGCTTCTGCGGTCCCGCTTCCACTTGTGCGGGACCGCTTTTGCGGCCAAAACCCCGCTTTTGCGGTCGTCATTTAAAAATCCAACTTCTGCTTATGCGACTAGGATCCCGCTTCTGCTGATCGCCCAAAACCGCTTCTGCGGCTAAATGTCCGCTCCTGCGGACCCGCTAATGCGAACCACGTTCCGCTTCTGCGGAACTTCTCATCTCCACACGAAAATCGCTTCTGCGGTCCGTTTTCGCAAAAACGGAAATACCAGATGACAGTAAAAATGAACCTGCAGCAAAAACTTCAAAACTCTCGTTTGATCACCCGAACTTACCCCGAGACCCCCGGGACCTCAACCAAAAATACCAACACATCCTAACACCTCATTCAAACTTGTTCCAACCCTCAAAATACGTCAAACAATGCTAAAACTATTAAATCACATCGGATTCAAGCCTAAGTTTCTTAAAAACTTCCAAATTGCACATTCGATCAAAAACCCGACCAAAACACCTCCGAATGACCTGAAAATTTACACACATATCCAAAATTACCTAATAGAGCTACTGCAACTTTCAAAATTCCATTCCGACCCTCGGATCAAAATCTCACGTATCACCTCCCGAAGCTAACCGAATCACCGGAATTCACATCCGAGCCTTCTAACTCATAAGTCAACATTCGGTTGACTTTTCCAAACCAAGCCTTCCTTAAAGAGACTAAGTGTCTCTCTTCCTATCCAAACCAATCCAATTCGACTCTAACTCACCTGATGACAATAATGGAACATGAAGAAGCAATAATTGGGGAAAACGGGGCTGTAATACATGAGACGACGGGCCGGGTCGTTACATCCTCCCCAACTTAAACAAACGCTCGTCCTCGAGCGGGTCAAGAAACATACCTGGAACCTCAAATAGGTGAGGATATCTGCTCCGCATCTCCTGCTCGGTCTCCCAGGTAGCCTCCTCCACGGGCTGACCTCTCCACTGCACCTTCACCGAAGCTATATCCTTTGATCTCAATCTCCGAAACTGATGACCCAAAATAATCACTGGCTCCACATCATAGGTCAAATCATCATCCAACTGGACCGTGCTGAAGTCTAACACATGAGACGGGTCCCCAACATACTTCCGGAGCATAAAAACATGAAATACCGGATGGACCCCCGACAATCTGGGTGGCAAAACAAGCATATAGGCCACCTCTCCAATCCTCCTAAGTATCTCAAAAGGGCCAATGAAACGTGGACTCAACTTCCCTTTCTTCCCAAATCTCATAACGCCCTTCATAGGCGAAACCTTCAACAAGACCTTCTTGCCCACCATATAAGATACATCTCGAACCTTCATGTCCGCATAACTCTCCTGACGCGACTGAGCCGTACGAAGTCTTTCCCGGATCACTTTCACTTTATCTAAGGCATCCTGGACCAACTCTGTCCCCAATAGCCTAGCCTCGCCGGGCTCAAACCAACCAATTGGAGATCTACAGCGTCTCCCATATAAGGCCTCATACGGTGCCATCTGAATGCTGGACTGATAGCTGTTATTGTAGGCAAACTCTGCCAGTGGTAGGAACTCAGCCCAAGAACCTCCAAAATCAATAACACAGGCACGCAACATGTCCTCTAATATCTGGATAGTATGTTCGGAATGCCCGTCCGTCTGAGGATGAAACGTTGTGCTCAACTCTACCTAGGTACCCAACTCTCGCTGAAAAGTCCTCCAAAATTGGAAAGTAAATTGAGTACCCCTATCTGAGATAATAGAAACTGGGACCCCATGCAACCGAACAATCTCCCGGATGAAAATCTCTGCTAACCGCTCCGAAGAGTAGGTAGTACACACCAGAATGAAATGCGCGGACTTGGTAAGCCGATCCACAATCACCCAAATCGAATCAAACTTCCTCGATGTTCGAGGGAGACCACTCACAAAATCCATAGTAATCCTCTCCCACTTCCACTCGGGAATATCCATGCGCTGAAGTACACCATCGGGCCTCTGATGCTTATATTTCACCTGCTGACAGTTGATACACCGAGCTACATGACTCACAATATCCTTCTTCATTCTCCTCCACCAGTAATGTTGTCTTAAATCCTGATACATCTTCGCGGCACCCGGATGAATGGAATACCACAAGTTGTGGGCCTCCTCTAATATCAACTCCCGAAGCCCATCCACATTGGGCACGCAAATTCGGCCTTGCATCATCAACACACCCTCATCATCAATAGTCACATCTCTGGCATCATCATGCTGGACCCCGTCCTTAAGGACAAGCAAATGCGGATCATCATACTGACGCTCTCTGATGCGGTCATACAGGGAAGACCGAGAAACCACTCAAGCCAACACCTGATTAGGCTCCGAAATATCTAACCTCACCATCCGATTGGCCAAAGCCTGGACATCGACTGCAAAGGGCCTCTCCCCAACTGGAATGTATGCCAAACTACCCATACTAACCGCCTTCCGGCTCAAAGCATCGACCACTACATTGGCCTTCCCCGGGTGATACAATATGGTAATATCATAGTCCTTGAGTAACTCAAGCCACCTCCGCTGTCTCAAATTAAGATCTTCTATTTGAACAAATGCTGAAGGCCGCGATGATCAGTATATACCTCACAAGATACGCCATATAAGTAATGCCTCCAAATCTTCAAAGCATGAACTATATCAGCCAACTCCAAATCATGCACAGGGTAGTTCTTATCATGAGGCTTCAACTGACAAGAAGCATATGCAATAACTCTACCCCCTGCATCAACACACATCCGATCCCAACTCTCGAAGCATCACAATACACAGTGTAAGAACCTGAAGCTGATGGCAATACCAACACTGGAGCTGTGGCCAAAGCTGCCTTGAGCTTCTGAAAGCTCTCCTCGCACTCGTCCGACCATACAAATGGTGCACCCTTCTGCGTCAACTTGGTCAAGGGTGAAGCAATAGATGAAAAACACTGGACGAATCGGCGATAATAACCTGTCAAACCAAGGAAACTCCGAATCTCCATGGCTGAGGACGATCTAGGCTAGCTCTGCACCGCCTCTATCTTCTTTGGATCAACCTAAATACCATCACTGGACACCACGTATCCCAGAAAATCCACAGAACCAAGCCAGAACTCACACTTGGAGAACTTTGCATAAAGCTTCTCCTCCCTCAATCTCTATAATACCACTCTCAAATGCTGAGCATGCTCCTCCTGGCTATGCGAGTATACCAGGATATCATCAATAAAAATTGATAACAAATGAATCCAGATACGGCTAAAATACATTGTTCATCAGATGCATGAACGCATCTGGGGCATTAGTTAGCACAAAAGACATAACTAGAAATTCATAGTGCCCATATCTAGTCCTGAAGGCCATCTTCATAATATCTAAATCCCTAATCTTCAGCTGGTGATAGCCTGAACGAAGATCAATCTTGGAGAATACCTTTGCCCCCTGGAGCTGGTCAAACAAATCATCAATACGCGGTAGCGGATACTTGTTCTTCACTGTCACCTTGTTCAACTTCATGTAGTCAATGCACATTCTCATCGTGCCATCCTTCTTTTTCACAAATAGGACCGGTGCACCCCACGGTGACACACTAGGACGAATAAACCCCTTATCTAGGAGTTCCTGAAGTTGATCCTTTAGTTCCTTCAACTCCGCCGGTGCCATACGATACGGAGGAATGGAAATGGGCTGAGTGCCCGGCATCAGATCAATACCAAAATCAATGTCCCTGTCCGGCGGCATGCCCAGCAGGTCTGCAGGAAACACATCAGGGAAGTCCCTTACAACGGGAACAGAATTAAGACTAGGAGTCTCAGCTCCAACATCTCTCACAAAAGCCAAATACGATATACAACCTTTCCCAACCATCCGCTGGGCCTTTAGGAAAGAAATCACCCTGCTAGGAACATAGTCAGTCATACCATGCCACTCAATCCTCGGAACACCCGGGATAGCCAATGTAACTGTCTTGGCATGACAGTCCAGAATAGCATGGTACGAAGATAGCCAGTCCATACCCAGAATAACATCAAAATCTACCATGCTTAACAACAACAAGTCAACTCGGGTCTCCATACCCCCAATAGTCACCAGACAAGATCAATATACATGATCCACAATAATAGTATCACCCACCGGGGTAGATACGTGAACAGGCAAGGCAAGACGCCCTTGGGTAGTCCCTAGGTGATGAGCAAAAATAAGAAGATACATAGGAATAGGTAGATCTGGGATCAAACAAAACAAAGGCATCCTTGTGGCAGACTGAGATAATACCTGTGATAACATCAGCTGATGCAATGGCGTCCCTTCTGTCTGGGAGAGCATAAAATTGAGCCTGACCTCCACCAGATCGGTCTCTACCCCTAGGGCAGCCCCTAGCTTCCTGGCCCCCACCCCTACCTGACTGGGAGGGTACTGAAGTACATGGAGAAGAAGAGGAGGGTTGATCCCCTCGCTGAGACCGACCACCACGAAGCCGAGGACACTGTGTCTTCATGGGACCAAACTCACCGCACTCATAGCAACTACCCGGTGCTGGAGAAGTGGACTGAAGGGGACCCCTCGCTGTAGATGAACCCTGGGTTGAAGAGGCAGGAGTAGAGCTCTGAGCTGGAAGGGCACTAAGTGAAGACTGGCCCTGTTGAAACCCCTGAGGGCCACGACCTGAAGAAGCCCCACTGTACTCTGGACGACCTGTCTGAGGAGGCTTGAAGGAACGACCTCTGCCACGCTGGAACTGGACCCTAGACGGAGCACCACTGAAGCTACCTAAACCTCGAGGCCTCTTGGCCTCCCTCTCCTCGCACTCCCGACGGCGAGCCGTCTCAATCTCTCGAGCCATGTCGACTACTTCCTCGAACGAAGCACCCATAACCCTCTCTCTGGTCATCAAAATGCGGAGTGGAGGAGTGGATAGTTGAGGCCATCCACGAACCTCCTAATCCTCTCCCGATCAGTCGGGATCATCCATGTAGCATGCCGAGCTAACTGCGTAAACCTTATCTCGTACTGGGTCACAGACATGTCCCCCTGAATCAACCACTCGAACTGACGACGCAACTCCTCCCTGCGAGACTGTGGTACATACTTCTCCAGAAAGAGAGTGGAGAACTGCTTCCATGTAAGGTGCGCTACTCCAACAGGTCTACGCCTCTCAAACTCCTCCCACGATGTAAATACAGGCCCTGAGAACCGGAAGGTAGTAAAAGCCACACCACTCGACTCTAAGATCCCTACCGTGCGAAGAATACACTGGCACTTATCCAAAAAACCCTGGGTATCCTCGCCCTCGGTACCACTGAAAGTCGGAGGCTGAAGCCTGCCAAATCTCTCAAGATAACGCTGCTCATCGTCTGGCATAGCTGGAACCACATAGGCTGGAGCTGGTGCTGCTGGTGCACCCGGCTGAGCTGGAACTGCTCCCGGTATTTGCAATCCCTGAACAACCTACTCAGGTGTGCGAGCAGCGGGGGTCTGATGACCACCCCCGGTCTGTGAGGTAGCTGCTACAGTAATGGCTGAGACTGCCTGAGCCAGGCCAGTGCAGATGGATAGTATCTGAGCTAAAGCCTCCTGGAGGCCAAGAATCACAATGGGTACTGACGGTGCCTGAACAGGTGTTGTTGGAGCATCTACAGTTGGAGGTTGGTCCGGAACCGGGGAAGCTGGTGGATATGCAGGTGTTGCCCTCGCTGGTCTACCTCGACCACGACCACAATCGCACCCATGGCCTCTAGTGGGTGGTAATGGTGGTCGTCCGCCACGTCCAGTAGCACGGGTTCTCGCCATCTGCGAGAGAAAAGAATGTAAAAGTTTATTTCTCAGATCAACAAAGCCGCACGACAAGAATTTCAAGAATGTGAAGTTTTCCTAAAGGTTCTGTAGCCTCTCGAGGATAAATATAGACGTTTTGAGCACGTGATTTTTGCCTCACATGAATTACTCCCAAAAATTCAAAATACAACAATTTTTCTTTGTGTGCAATTTTTGAGATTTTTTGCAGCATTTTTTGGATAATTATTTGTATTTGTCTGTGCATGTTTATTTGTTTAAATTAATATAAAATACGAAAATATATCACATTAGCATGTAGGATTTAATTTACAATTAGGAGTAACTATGTTTGCTTTACAAAAATGAAAAATCACAAAAATAATGCTATTTTTGTATTTTTAGCATTTGATGTCCAAATTGTGTGATTTTATTGATGTTTAAATTTGTGTGATAATTATTATTAGGAGTTAATTAGTATTTTAAGATAATTTTTGGTTTTATAATTTAATCTTAGCATTTTAGTTTCATTAATTAGAAAGTAAAAGAAAAGAGAACAAAAAAATAGAAGAACAAATTCGGAATTGGGCCAATTCTTGAATTATCCCCAAGCCCAAAACACCCCTTACCCAACCCAAAACCCCCCTAGCCCAATCCATCCCACCATCTGATATTTTTCATTACACACTAACACCCAAAACCCTAGCCTAATCACCTGCCCCCTCTCTTCTCTTCTTCTCCAAGCCAAACCCTAAAACCACCCAAGCTCCACAACCATGGCTGCCCTTCCAGCGATAACCAGCCGCCCATCACGACCCCAGCTCACGACCACCAAACAGCCTCCCCTTCGTCGTTCACCTCCAGCCATGAACGACCAGCCAAACAACCAGCCTTCTTCTTCAAACCACCAGCTACAGCCATCCTCCTCGTCGTCGACCACCAGTCGGCTTTATGAACCAGCAGACCCCACCGCCGTTGAACCTCGTCGAGCAGCTCCATAGCTGCCACTTCGCGTCATCTCCTCCGTCGCCGGACCAACAACACAGCCCTTCATCTCCAGCCACATCCAAACGACCAACCATTTCGGCCAGCCACATCCAAACGACACCCCACCATTTCCAGTCGTGAACCATTCGAACAACCATAGACGGACAACCCCTTTTCTGGCAAGTTTCGAGTCTTCCCATTGAGTTTCGATCACTGTTTTTGTCGAATCCTTGTTGAACTCTGTCCGAGGGTTCCATTTGAGTTGGTTTGAATCCATATCCACATGTCGTTCACTAGTGGCGAGATGGAGATCCGCTTGAGCTTAGTTTGTTTCTGTTCGAATTCATCGTTGTTTCGATCTGGTTAGTTGGTTTAAGTTTCATTTCTGTTCGTATTTTGTTTGATATTCTCGGATCTAAAATCAGTATATGTTTGACTATTTTCTTATTCATTGTTTATCTTTTTCTTGATTATTTCTTCAGTTTGCTTTATTCATTTGTTCTTGTTTAGTTTTAATATAGAAATGTTTTAGTTTAATCACTTGAATCCTTTATCCTGATTGTAATGTTGTTAGATTTAATTTGAAGTTCAATTGATTATTGAGTTTAGTAATTTGAATCTGTTTTATTATTGTGTTGAGTCTAAATTTGGATCTGAGTTAGAAATTTGAATTTATTTGTTTGATCTGTTAAGTTTAATTTGAATTTGAGCTTAGTGATTGGAGCTTACTTGTTTGTTATGTTCAATTTTGTTGTTGTTGTTGAATCTAAAAGTATATTTTGTTAAGAATGTTGTTCAAAATAATTTCAGTTTGGTTCTTTGTTGTTCATCATTTAGTTTGAATTGTTGATTGAATTTGATTAAGAATTGGTTATAGCTGCTATATTTTGGTTAATTGATTTAGGTGAATTAGTTATAGCTGATAGGGGTAGAATAGTAATTTTCAGTAATTTCGGGGGTATTTTTGGAATTTAAAATTTAGATAATTATTTAATTTAAGTGCTCTGTCCACTAGGCTCTAATAATAGTAAAATATTATAGTAGGGAACAAGACATTTTGATAGTGGGAATCTAATATATTTATTTAAGTAGTGGTGGGGGACAAGACATAATTATGTAAAGTAAAAGAGGGTTAATAATGAGGTCTTCTTTGACCACTGAAAAAGGGGGGACTGTGGGGTCCGTGTTGACTACCTTTTACTTAATTAAAATCAAAAATAGTATAGGTAATAATAAAAGGTTAAAAAGTCACATAGAGGAGAATTTTTTGGGCTGAAAAGTAAAGAAAGGAGTGGGGGTAATTAGAAGGGGTAATAATAAAAGAGGGTAGTAATAATAATTAAAGGGTAGAAGAAAGAGTCTTGCTTTGGGGTATATAATAGGACTCATTTAACACTTAAAAGGGAAACTGATTTTAGAGATAAAAATTTCAGAACTTAAGAGGAAAAAACAGAGAATGAAAAAGAATTGAGAGTTGAAAAAAAATTAGAGAGCCTAAAACACCACTGTTTATTTGAAGCTTCTCTTTTTGCTTCATTGATTTCATTTCTCTTGATTCAAATACACTAAGACTGATCTTAAGTAACTCTAGTGTGTCTTTGAGTTCATTTGGCTAGTGTTGATATTG
>MU767604.1:175115-209572 GCA_026770625.1 Nicotiana glauca | reverse complement strand
TTAGGCGCCCACCTGTATAACAAGGGAATACTTTTCATATCTTAGCAATTAGGCGCCCACCTGTATAACAAAGGAATATTTTTCATATCTTAGCAATTAGACGCCCACCTGTATAACAAGGGAATACTTTTCATGTCTTAGCAATTAGGCGCCCACCTGTATAACAAGGGAATACATTTCATGGCTTAGCAATTAGGCGTCCACCTGTATAACGAGGGAATATTTTTCAGTCTTTATGTTTCAGGTCTTGAAATCCGTAACCCGCCAGAAGGCAAAAGGTTACAAAAAAAAATTAAAAAAAAAATCCCCAACTTAATGAAGGAAGCCGCATCCTCAGCGGACAGAGCAAAATGATGCAAACTGGTGTTCAGGAAAGCAAGAGAGTAGTGTCATCCCCATCAGTTTTCGGAAGAAAGAAGCACCGGAATAGACGCAAGCCGACAAGAAAGCAAGGCGTCAAGAACAAATTGAAGATAGATAGGATCTTGTAATCCGTAGTCTAGCCTTGCTTCTTGATTTTTCTTTTAAGCACAGTGTAATAAGGAGATCGGTAAGCAGTAGTAACAGCATGCAGCAGCAGTAATAGCAAAATCACAGCCCCATGGTAGTCCCAGCCATCAAAACTTCCCGAACTACAGTAACCTGATTCCCTTTTAGCCAGGGATATGTAGGAAACCTTCGAAGCAAAGGTTCGGTTAAATCTTTCAAAAAATGCATCACACGGAGTACTCGAACGGGCAAAAATCGTTGTATCCGCTCACTTTATCTTTGCACGAAAACCCTTCGTGCTTTCGGACAAAGAGGGGCAGCTGTGAGCACGTAATTTTTGCCTCACATGAATTATTCCTAAAAATTCAAAATAAAATAATTTTTCTTTGTGTGCAATTTTTGAGATTTTTCGCGGTATTTTTTGGATAATTATTTTTATTTATCTGTGCATGTTTATTTGTTTAAATTAATATAAAATACAAAAATATATCGCATTTGCATGTAGGATTTAATTTACAATTAGGAGTAACTAAGTTTGCTTTACAAAAATAAAAAAATTATAAAAATAATGCTATTTTTGCATTTTTAGCATTTAATGTCCAAATTGTGTGATTTTATTGATGTTTAAATTTGTGTGATAATTATTATTAGGAGTTAATTAGTATTTTAAGATAATTTTTGGTTATATAATTTAATCTTAGCATTTTAGTTTCATTAATTAGAAAGTAAAAGAAAAGAGAACAAAAAAATAGAAGAACAAATTCGGAATTGGGTCAATTCTTAAATTAACCCCAAGGCCAAAACACCCCTTACCCAACCCAAAACCCCCCTAGCCCAATCCATCCCACCATCTGACCAAACAACCCCCCCCTCCCCCCAATTTGTTATTTTTCATTACACACTAACACCCAAAACCCTAACCTAATCACCCGCCCCCTCTCTTCTCTTCTTCTCCAAGCCAAACCCTAAAACCACCCAAGCTCCACAACCATGGTTGCCCTTCCAGCGACAACCAGCCGCCCCTCACGACCCTAGCTCACGACCACCAAACAGCCTCCCCTTCGTCGTTCACCTCCAGCCATGAACGACCAACCAAACAACCAGCCTTCTTCTTCAAACCACCAGCTACAGCCATCCTCCTCTTCGTCGACCACCAGTCGGCTTTGCGAACCAGCAGACCCCACCACCGTCGAACCCCGTCGAGCAGCTCCATAGCTGCCGCTTCGCGTCATCTCCTCCGTCGTCGGACCAACAACACAGCCCTTCATCTCCAGCCACGTCCAAACGACCAACCATTTCGGCCAGCCACGTCCAAACGACACCCCACCATTTCCAGTCGTGAACCATCCAAACAACCATAGATGGACAGCCCATTTTCTGGCAAGTTTCGAGTCTTCCCATTGAGTTTCGATCATTGTTTTTGTCGAATCCTTATTGAAGTCTGTCCGGGGGTTCCGTTTGAGTTGGTTTGAATCCATATCCACACGCCGTTCACTAGTGGCGAGATAGAGATCCGCTTGAGCTTAGTTTGTTTCTGTTCGAATTCATCGTTGTTTCGATCCGGTTAGTTGGTTTAAGTTTCATTTATATCCGTATTTTCTTTGATATTCTCGGATCTAAAATCAGTATATATTTGATTATTTTCTTATTCGTTGTTTATCATTTTCTTGATTATTTCTTCAGTTTGCTTTATTCATTTGTTCTTGTTTAGTTTTAATATAGAAATGTTTTAATTTAATCACTTGAATCCTTTATCCTGATTGTAATATTGTTAGATTTAATTTGAAGTTCAATTGATTATTGAGTTTAGTGATTTGAATCTGTTTTATTGTTGTGTTAAGTCTAAATTTGGATCTGAGTTAGAAATTTAAATTTGTTTGTTTGTTCTGTTAAGTTTAATTTGAATCTGAGCTTAGTGATTGGAGCTTACTTGTTTGTTATGTTTAATTTTGTTATTGTTGATGGAAAGATTCGCTTTCTTTTAACCGGCTCCTTCTTCTTTGTCAACGCTACTAAGGACCTATAGGTTTGCCTACTTTACTTATTAAAGATAATGAGAATGGGTTATTCAAACAAAAAGGAAAAGGCCCTACTTAGTTGACTGACAATGACTGAAAGTATGTTTGTTAAGAATGTTGTTCAAAATAATTTCAGTTTGGTTCTTTGTTGTTCATCATTTAGTTTGAATTATTGATTGAATTTGATTAAGAATTGGTTATAGCTGCTATATTTTGGTTAATTAATTTATGTGAATTAGTTATAGCTAATAGGGATAGAATAGTAATTTTCAGTAATTTCGGGGGTATTTTTAGAATTTAAAATTTAGACAATTATTTAATTTAAGTGCTCTGTCCACTAGGCTCTAATAATAGTAAAATATTATAGTAGGGAACAAGATATTTTGGTAGTGGAAATCTAATATATTTATTTAAGTAGTGGTGAGGGACAAGACATAATTATGTAAAGTAAAAGGGGGTTAATAATGAGGTCTTCTTTGACCACTAAAAAAGGGGGGACTGTGGGGTCCGTGTTGACTACCTTTTACTTAATTAAAATCAGAAATAGTATAGGTAATAATAAAAGGTTAAAAAGTCACATAGAGGAGAATTTTTTGGGCTGGAAAGTAAAGAAAGGAGTGGGGTTAATTAGAAGGGGTAATAATAAAAAGGGGTAGTAATAATAATTAAGGGTAGAAAAAAGAGTCTTGCTTTGGGGTATATAATAGGACTCATTTAACACTTAAAAGGGAAACTAATTTTAGAGATAAAAATTTCAGAACTTAAGAGGAAAAAAACAGAGAATAAAAAAGAATTGAGAGTTGAAAAAAAAATTAGAGAGCCGAAAATACCACTGTTTATTTGAAGCTTCTCTTTTTGCTTCATTGATTTCATTTCTCTTGATTCAAATACACTAAGACTGATCTTAAGTAACTCTAGTGTGTCTTTGAGTTCATTTGGCTAGTGTTGATATTGCTGTGGGTTGAAGTCCATTTCTGTTGGTATTTTCTGGTTTGATTTCACCGGGTTTTTGTTGAAATCTGTTGCTGGGTTTAGCTACTGCTGTTGCTGTTTTGCTGTGTTGATTACTGCCTTGCTGATTTCTCACGTTCCTCTTCTCTTGTTTCCAATACCAGGTACATGGCTGTAACCTTGTCGATATTGTAAACTGAAATGTGAAAGCATGAATACATATGAAGAATGGAACTTTGAAGTTTTAATTTAGCTTTTTCTTTATTTCTTTTACTGATTGTATTTAGGCTATTTCATGTATTATTATTCTGTAAATTTCTGTCGCTTTGCATAACTAGGCATCTTGTAGTGATGTCTTAAATAATACTTTACTTTAGTTTGGTTATTGGGTAGTATATGTTTAAGCGTGCTCATTACTGTCAAACTGTTTAATAATTGGAATAAGAGGAAAATAACATAAGTTGGTCTTTAGTGAATCGGCTTGGCAAAACTGGTTAGTTCACTAGCTATGAAGGTTTTAATATTGTCAACAGTAGGTTAATCGTGAACATGTAGCTAAATTTAGTTAAGACATGAATTTGAACTAATTTCGTGAATTAGGCATTAAGGCATGATTTGAGTTCAAACAAGACTAGATAACGTTTAAGTTTAATAAACTTTCAAATAAGCATTAGTGATTAAGGTTAATTCTAGTTTCAAATATTTGTAAATAATTAATTCCAACGGTTCAATTCATCTAACAATGTGGGTTTAAATTAGTGATAGGATAATTAATTTTTTTTAATATATTATTTGTCAATTCCATATTTTACTTATAATTTCAATTTTAGTAATATTCCTTTTAGTCGCAAGCTAGTAACTAATAAATGATGGCCTTCTCAAGCATGTAATTAACTAGGATTTTTCTCTTTTATTTTAGAGACGAACTTAAAAATAGAAAAATGTAGTCACTTTAGGATTATCCTTTTAAAAATAAATGAGACGAGCCTCGCCCAATAAAATACAAGATTGCGGGGCCCTCAATAAAGGTTTAAAAATATTTAGAAAATCGGGAAGGGCCGTTTGGTGAATTTCACGGCCTTACCCAAAATAATGATACGCTAGTCGCTTTAGGCGCGCCTTGAATAAATTACTTTCTTAAACTCGGGTGCACATTTATGTGACCCAAATCCAAATCTTAACAGAGTCGAAATGTGTTGATAACCACGGGTACATTGATTGTGACGTGGTTTGAGATATGTTTTCACGACATTGCAATTCTCTGTAAAATAATAATAATAATAATAAAAGCGGCTAAAAGTTAAAATTTGCACATAAGTTACAACATGTTTTAAAATCAGATAAATAAGCCGAATATGACAGTTGAGCGACCGTGCTAGAACCACGGAACTCAGAAATGCCTAACACCTTCTCCCGAGTTAACAAAATTCCTTATCTGAATTTCTGGTGCGCGGACTGTTAACAGAGTCAATCTATTCCTCGATTCGGGATTCAACCGGTGACTTCGGACACCATAAATCTCCTAAGTGGCGACTCTGAATTAAATAAACAAATTCCGTTTCGATTGTCCTTTAATTGGAAAAACTCTCTTGCGCCCTCGCGGGTGCCAGAAAAAGGAGGTGTGATAGACGTCTCCGTACCGATCCGCGAGACTCTACTAAACTGGCTCATGACTCGTGAGGCCTAGTAACCTAGGCTCTGATACCAACTTGTCACGACCCCAATCCCGGTCGTGATGGCGCCCAACACGATTGCTAGGCAAGCCCGACCATTTGAACACTCTCAACCCAAATACGAAATCTCATTACCAGTTGTTTAATTTAATTTAGCAGTTAACAAGATTAATAATCCAATAGCAAAAATAACAATACGGAAAAAACCATAGTAACTATCAAAACAACTCCCAACAGATCTGGGGTCACGAGTTTAGAGCCTCTAATACAACTGAGTAGCAAAATCGAAGCATAAAAGAGTCTAGGATGTGAAAGTCAAAAGAGATAAGGGGAGGAGTCGGGTCCTACGGACGCCACGCAGCTACCTCGACAACTCTTGAGATAATCTGAAAAGTAGTAACAACGCTACTAAGCCTTCGGAACACCTGTATCTGCACACATGGTGCAGGGAGTAAAATGAGTACTCCAACTCAGTAAGTAATAAACATATATAATGACTGGAGATAAGAAATCACGACATATTACAATATAAAGCTAATATCGGCAATCCAACAAATATAACAGTGAAATAGCAACAAACCATGACAGGTAGATCAGATAAATACCAATGCATGAATGCAATGCAATGCACATGACCGCTACGGCGTGCAGCCCGATCCATTTGGGTACCCGCGCTCACTGTGGGGGTTCAAACTCCGGAGGGGCTCCTACAGACCAAGCGCAATATTATCATCACATCGCTGCGGCGTGCAGCCCGATCCGTACTTAGTCCAGAATATGCAAATGAGCCATTAGGGCAATGTCAAGTAATAGCTCTCAGCTCTAAAACGTCAGAAAATGTAGTTTAAGTTTTAAATCTTAGAAATATGACTGAACATTTCAAAACAGTGTTTAACTCAGGACTGAAATCATTTAACATGCTAAGTATCATGGAAACAGTGATAATAATCCCTAAAGGATTCAAGTAATATGCACAAAGCCCAAATATATCCATAAAATCCAAGTATGATGATTTCCAATCAATTTCTAGTCAAGAACACAGTATGAACATCACTCGAGATGGACTAAGTTATAGTCCCCAATCACAAACGACCCCGCACTCGTCATAGAGTACGTGTCTCGCCTCAATATAGCGTCACAATGCGATATACCAGGGTTTCAAACCCCCAGGTCATCATCTACATCTATTACTCACCTCACGCCGGCCGCAAGTCTAGCTCGCTATGCCTTTTCCTCTCGAATCAACCTCCTCGCATGCCAAATATGATCAAAACCACAAGGAATACATTACCATAGGTCAAAGAAACATAACCCAATCGAAAAGACTCGAAAAATACCAAAAATCACGAAGTTGGCAAAACCGGAGCCCCGGGCCCACTTCTAAAAAAATTACGAAATTTACATCACCGGAAACCTCGTCTCGCCACGAGTCTACCCATAAAAAATTTACCAAAATTGGAGTCCATTTGACCCTCCAAATTCCAATTTTAACTAAGAATTTCTCAAGCCCTAACTTATCCCCTTTTTGATGAATTTCCACCAATTTACATATTAATTCCACCATAAACTTGAATAATTAGGCCAAGGGACTTACCTCCAATCGATTCTCAGTCAAAACCCTCAAAAGTTCTCGCCCAAAGCTCTCCAAGTCACTCAAAAATGGTGGAACTACCTCTTGCTCGCGGATGAAATATAACATTTAAACCCCTTCTGTCCACAATCGTTTTCGCTTCTGCGGTCCCGCTTCCGCTTATGCAGGACCGCTTCTGCGACCAAAACCCTGCTTTTGCGGTCTTCATTTAAAAATCCAATTTCCGCTTATGCGACTAGGATCCCGCTTCTGCGGATCGCCCAAAACCGCTTCTGCGGCTAAATGTCCGCTCCTGCGGACCCGCTAATGCGAACCATGTTCCGCTTCTGCGAAACCTCTCATCTCCACATGAAAATCGCTTCTGCGCTCCATAACTCGTTTCTGCGGAACCGCTTCTGCCGTCCATTTCCGCAGAAGCGAAAATACCAGATGACAACAAAAATGAACCTGCAGCAAAAACTTCAAAACTCTCGTTTGATCACCCGAACTTACCCCGAGGCCCCCGGGACCTCAACCAAAAATACCAACACATCCTAGAACCTCATTAAAACTTGTTCCAACCCTCAAAACACGTCAAACAACGCTAAAATCATTAAATCACATCAGATTCAAGCCTAAGTTTCTTAAAAACTTCCGAATTGCACATTCGATCAAAAACCCGACCAAAGCACCTCCGAATGACCTGAAACTTTACACACATATCCAAAATCACCTAACGGAGCTACTACAACTTTCGAAATTCTATTCCGACCCTCGGATCAAAATCTCACCTATCAACCGGATTTCGCCAAAATACTAACTTCGCCAATTCAAGCCTAATTCTACACCGGACCTCCAAAATCACTTCTGATCACGCTCCTAAGTCACAAATCACCTCCCGAAGCTAACTGAATCACCGGAATTCACATACGAGCCCTCTAACTCATAATTCAACATCCGGTTGACTTTTTCAAACCAAGCCTTCCTTAAAGAGACTAAGTATCTCATTTCATATCCAAACCAATCCAATTCGACTCTAACTCGCCTGATAACAATAATGGAACATGAAGACGCAATAATTGGGGAAAATGGGGCTGTAATACATAAGACGACGGGCCGGGTTATTACAGTCCTAAACTTCAAGTAATAAGTTCAAAAGTAAAGGACAGACAGTCCTTAACTTATAGTTTTAAGTTCAAAAGTTAATGATACAAAGTCTTGAACTTAGACTAACTGAAATTAATGATATTACCATGATTTAATTCTTAATCTCTTTTTCTGATACAACTATTTTCTGGTTTATTCTAGTAACTTCAGCTTGCAATTCCTTCTTAAAACTCTCTGATAATCTCTGAATTAAAAAAACATAAAAACAAAAAAGTCTCGTAAGCAAAAAATAATTAAATAAAAAACTAATCCTATTCAAAGGCAGAAAACATACTTTAATAATTTCCTTAAGCATGGCGTCATCAAATTGTGTGGAAGAAGGCATTGAGCTTTGATCTTGAGAAATTGGCTCTTCCACATTAATATGCTATGTATCTTCTTGAACATGAATAAATGTGACACCTCGACCAAATTATACAACTATAATATAACAAAAAATAAACATAAGTTTTCAGAACTAAAACAAAAAAAAAAGTTATTAATTAGATTAACTTACATTTTCATTATGGAAGTATTTTTTACACAGAGAATCATACTGTGGAGATTTCATTTTCGAATAACACAACATCCGAGGATAACCAGATTCTTGGAAGTTCACAAACTGTTTTTCTTGAAAATAGGAATTACTTCCATAATCCAAACACAAAAGGCAAAAGGAAAGCCAAGTATAATGTAGTTATCCTTGTCTTTATCTTTGTCTTTGTCTTTCTCTTTCTCATTCTCATTCGGCTTCAAACAACTCTTTAATGATTTTAATAAAATTTCATAAGAAAGAGAGCGCCGGTTGAAAGAAGAGCAGAGTTCATCATCGTCTACAATTTTCATTATCTGCTCGGACACATTCCTATTCTTCCGCTTGCTCATCAAAACAGATTCAACAAAATAAATTATTTCCAACTTCACAGCATCATTATCGCTACCTACAAATGATGCAGCTATACCATGTGTGTAACTACTAATAAAATTAAACAAATCACCCAACTCAACTCTATCCTTTCCGGGGAAATAGACTTTTGAAAGCCTATTCTCTTTTTCATGTAAACCTTTGATGTCCGATGAGGAATAACACTTTAAACCAGTAATTATATGAAATGCGTCACGTGTAAACTTAATTTCACGGTAAAAACATTGAATGTCATCGAATCAGGGTCATTATTTACAATTTCTGAAAGCAATACGCAGTGAATAAGTTTACCAGAGAACTTCACACTTTATAATCGGAAAAAGTTTCCGAAAATACCATCCCTCAACTACTTCCACTGCCTGTTTGAAAAAAAACTTTTGATTGTTTCCTTGTATTGTAAATCTCTTTTTCAATAGACCATAGAATTACGCCAAACATATAACTCAAACACACGATCTCTTTCCATTACCACACTACAAAAAAAGGAAAAAGAAAATAAAAATTAGGACTTACAGTTAATTGGAGGGACTTGGTCCTTAACTTCAAATTTCAAGTAAAAAAGCAAGGACAATCAGTCCTTAACTTAAAGTTTCAGGTTGAAAAGTTAAGGACAATAGGTTCTGAACTTCAAATTTGGAGTTCAAAAGTTAAGGACACTTGGTCCTTAACTTCAAGTTTTAAGTTAAAAAGTCCTTAACTTATAGTTTCATGTTGAAAAGTTAAGGACACTTGGTCCTGAACTTCAAGTTTCAAGTTCAAAACTAATGGACACACGGTCCTTAACATTGAATTCCAAGTTCAAAAGTTAAGGACACTTAGTCCTGGACTTTGACTTAAAAGTTCAAAAGTTAAGGACACTTGGTCCTTAACTTAGAGTTAGAAGTTAAAGAGGTTATAGGCAGTCATTAACTTATAGTTTCAAGTTCAAAAGTTAAGGTTCAAAAGTTAATGACACTTGGTCCTTAACTTAGAGTTACAAGTTAAAAAAGTAAGAACAAGCGGTCCTTAACTTATAGTTTCAAGTTGAAAAGTTAAGGACACTTGGTCTTAAACTTCAACTTTCAAGTTCCAAAGTTAATGACACTTGGTCCTTAACTTCAAGTTTCAAGCTCAAAAGTTAAGGACACTCAATCCTTAACTTTGAGTTCCAAGTTCAAAAGTTAATGTCGTTTGGTCCTTATATTTTATGAACACAGTTAACTAAAAATTCATAAACACAGTTAGCTTATGAATTCCTACGACTATTTTTATGAAATGTCCTTACATAATCAAATATATCGATTGAACCACAAACACATTTTACATTTCAATACTAAAAAGTTCTAAAAAACAACATCACAAAAATGCGCGATAACAACAAACACATTTCACATTTTAACACACACACCGAATCAACTTATAATGATCATTTTTAAAATTTACACAAACTTGACACAAAATTGATCGCGATTACACATATACAAAAACAAAAATGCATACAAGAAAAAAAAATTACCAATTCAATGTTCGATACAGAAAAGATGATAGAGAAGATGAAGAAGGTGAAAGATTAACTGCAACTCGTTTGCATGCGAGGATGATACAGATGCTGAGAACACACGAAAGCCCTAAAATATTCGCTCTCAATTTTCCCTCATCTGAATGAATAAAACAAGGGTTTGAGAATACAAGAATAGAAAAAAGGGTAAAACTATCTTTTTTCTATTAGTAGTGACTATTTTTGTTGAGCATTATAATTAATGGATAAAAATCAAAGACTCTCTTAATTGGTGGCTACTACACGCCATTTTTACTTATTTCCCAGCCTAGCAAGCGCCCTGAGCCCAGCCCAAATGGCCCAGTCCAATTGAGAAAAAATGAAGACTGTGTGATTGTCTCTCTTGAACTTAAGTTCAGACACAAGTGTATGGGCCCTAAGCCCATCACAGGTTTGTTTATGGAGCATCTGTCAATTCCAGCCCAGGTGTCAAGAAGAGGTTGGTAAGTCACGTGCCCCTACACGTATCTACAGCAAAATGCAAATATCACCACCACGTACACGATAGCCAATATACGTTTTCAAAGTCTTAACTGATACCCACCCCTTCGGCGCACTTTAGCAACCCCCCTTCCAAATACCACCGTTCATATCTTTTCTTTTTACTTTTTTATTTTCCATGTGTGAACGGCCTTTCGCCATAAAACTCTCTACCCCTTTGTCCCCCTCTCTCTTCTATTCTCTCTGTAACATTAGGGTTAGGGTTTTAAAGCCCACCGCTAATTCCACACTCTCTTTCTTCTTCCCTTAGTTTCTCTCGTCTGTAGCAGTAGGGTTAGGGTTTTCTCAATTCGTGAATTTTCTGTTATCAAATTGTGCATGACCTATCAATCAATGCCTCGGAATCTACATATCAAACTGTGTGGACAAGTGGGTGGTTTTGGTTCCTTTACGTTCAGGAATCCCTTGAAAATTTGCTTCTTCGCTGCTTTGATTGGTTAGCTTTCTATGGCGCCCAGTCGAAGAAAAGGTACAAGTAAAGCAGCGGCTGCCGCTGCCGCTTGCCGTCAGTGGAAAGTTGGTGATCTTGTGCTTGCTAAGGTTAAAGGCTTTCCGGCATGGCCTGCTACGGTATGTGAATGTTTTCTCCTTTTCTACTTTCCTTTTTCTATTCCCTTACTTTTATGGGTAGGCACTTTTGTTATTTGTTTTTCTTTCTTTGTTTTCATGAGATTAGTGCTTGGGTCTCTTTATAACAGCTGTGAGTCGTGGATCTGATGGTTTTATTAAAAAAATGCACATTTTCTTACTAGATTAGGGCCTTCAAGCTATGGAAAATGCAAAAACACTGTAGTTGAGAATGCTTCATCAAAAACACTGTAGTTAAAAATGGTAAAAATGAGGTTTAAATCCCCGTGGAGGGAAAAAAATATTAATTGATTTGTTCCTATACACCTAAGCATTGGTGGGCATTAGTGTGTTTGTGGGAGTCCGGTGGAATGTCTAGGCTCGTGCAAGCTGGCATAGACACCACCTTCATCAAAATAAGAAGTCTTGGGTTGAAATTTTGTGAGTTCACTAATTGGCCATATGCTTAGTTTATCATGTTGATATTCTCCGAACCAGAAGCTAAATATCCCATAAATTTTGATTCGCCTTTTCTTGTTAAACTCTGATTCTTCGCTCTGTTAGAATTATTGCTTTAGGAAGTGAATTCATGATATTGGCTTGTATATCACACTATTGGAGTCGGAAGCTTGAATTTGAGTTTATCTTATAATTTCCTTGGCAATATTTGCGCCTTTTTTGGGATCAGTAAGAGGTATTCTTTGGAAATTTTGTATTATTCTATCTTTTTATAAATTCTGGGGAGAGATATTTTTTGAAATTATATGTTTGTCGAATCAGTTTGGGGTAAAAAAGTTTGCTGAATTATCCCCTTTGCGGTCTGTTCTAGCCAGACAGCACTGATAAATGTTACTTCCTCCACCTCTTTTTGTGTCTTAGTTTGACGTGTTACGAAGTTTAAGAGTGTAAAGAAGGTTTTTGAATTTTGCAGCCTTAAACCAAAGCTGTGTATAACATACCAAAAGTACCTTTTGAATCTTGTAATCTTAATTGTGTCATGTCATTCCTATAAGTGTGTCACTAAAGTTAAATGGGAATGTAAGAATAAAAAACTTACTGATTTTAGAAACGTGATAGTGTTTTTGAAAGTAAGATGCGTAAATTGAAATGCAGGGGGATATGTTTTCTGTTCCTCCCTTTTGTTCCTCCTGCGGTTTGAATGAAAAATTCAGAACAATTCAGAGCAGAAAAAGGATCAAGAAATAAGTTTGCCTAGTTTGTCAAGTTTGATGGGCTCAACTAAAAAATCATAAAGTAATTTTTGAATTAAAAAGATAAGTATTGTTTTCATAAAAATCACCTCTATTAGTCATATCTAATAACTATCTTATCTTACAATCTAAAATCTCAAGTCAAGTAAAGTGAGTTCCATTGGTAGTTAGATTGGCATTAGAGCTCCATGAGGATTTAGACAGCTTCGCTAAATTGAATTTTGGCTAGAATATCTTTCTATTGGGATCTCTGGAATGATTATAGCAACAGAAAGCTCGTTTTAATGTGTATATACATTTGTTTGAACCACCAGTTTATGATGCATTGGCTGATGTAAATGTGAAGATCTTGTAAGATGATGTCTGACATGATGTGTCAAAAGCAGGGGAGACGTAAGACTTCCTAATCCTACCTTTTGTTGCTCCTCCTATCTTGTTGTAGTGAGTTTCGCCTGTTTGAATATGTTCTTATTTCTCCACACGTCTTTTGAGGTGGAGTGTATTAATAGTTTTACAGCCTTTAGAGAAAGTTAGCAGCTAATTTGCTAGTGTGTCTAATGCGCTTGGCTGTACGCAGTTTGATATTTGCGAAGTTTAATTTGGAAATTATCTCATTTCAGGATCTCAAGTTTTATCTAGTCTATTTCCATTTGCATAGGTATTTTCCAAGTGTTCCAATGTTCATGAATAAATGAATATTTTTTTCTTGTTTGAGCTATATTGATTCCTTGAACCGTCTTTCTTTCTCTTTATATCTCTTGTTTGTTTCCTCTGACCCTCTTTTACATTTTTCCCTTACTAAGGTCTTGCTTCTTCTTTGGACTTGCGCCAACACTGCCTATTTTCGCCACTTGAACTTAAGCACACTAGCTTGAAGGTTTAATTGAATAAAACTTATGTTGCATAGCTTCACCTTCTTTTGAGTTATGCCGTATTGCATTATGATATGGGATTTGTGCCAAATCCAGCAAGGACGGGTTCATTGCTTGATAAGGAGAGACGGGTCAGAAAAGATGAAGAGATGAAACAAATAAAAAGTGAGAAAACCCTGGTGCAAGTGGGAAGTTTCGTTTAGCGTGACAAGATATACAAAGCTTGAAACGGAAAGCGATCAATAAAGTGAAATGCACAATTTTGTGACAGATTAAAAAATACCAAACATATATGAATTTAGTACTATAGTATTCAAATTTCAATTAAAATAAATAAATTCACAATCCAATATATCACAACACTGTTATTAATCCAACTCCTTAAAGTTGAGATTTAAAGAATTGTGCGCATCTCATTGGGAGAATTGTGTGCCATTATATGAAGAGCAAACTTCTTTGAAGCCCATTGATTCGCCTCTGTAGCAAGCACTCTTCGCTTCACATTGCTTCATCGCCTTAAGCGATAAACCGATGGCTTTCAATAACACTGGTTTTGCCTATCTTAATCAACGGTCTATAATTGATTTTTTAAAACTAGGACTGTAGGAGGAAATTAGAATTCTTATATGAAAGCTGTCCGCGGTACTTCAATTTGAAAGTTAAAACTGCATATTTGCACTTGAATAAGAAATTTAAGTTGATCATTGCATACCTGTCTTTTATCCTAATTTGTCCTATGTATTCGTTCGTACTAGTTGTCATTTGTCTTATAATCGTGTTTTCTTGCGTTGCCTAGTAGTATGTGTATTTTTTTCTTTACACTTCTTGACTCAAACCCGTGCATTAGTTGTTAGTATAGCTGGAAAAATATGTATCAAGTCTTAACCAATCATCGTAATTATAATTGGTGTGTTGCTATTCATGATAAAAAAAATTAGAAATCCAGTATGGGGAAGACGACTTGAATTTACACTTAAAACTACACATTTGCATTTGAGCCAGGAATTTAAATTGATTTTGAACTTACATTTTTAATCATAATTTTGTTGAATCTTAGGAACTATGGTTTTTTATTTATGAGATTAGTGGACTTAAAGTGGAGATGTGCCTTTATATGGTAATAAACTCTCACTTTTTATAGGAACCTACCCCAATAAGTCATACAATAGTTGCTTTCACTTACATGCGATTATTCTTAGATAAATATGCTTTATATCAGTGAAGTAGCAGAAATGAAGAATTTGGCTGGTTTAGTGCAAAAGCTTGTATAGTGCATGTACATAGGTTCATAAGTCTGGACTATGCCAAATAAAGATTGAGATGATTATAAAATAGCCTAGATTAATGTCGTTATTGACTTTGCTTTCTCATATATTAAGTGGTTGTTGCAGTTATATTTGGCGTTCTTCTTTTGCATTTATAGATTTATAGATCCTTCTTTTTATTGTTAAATTGAATCCTTTTGCATTTACAGATCTTATCATTTAGGTGTAGACACCCAACCAAAAGGAGTTCCTTCCTTTATTGGATATCAACTTTCGGATAACACAAGGCGAAGCTGAACTTAGTGCTCTTAGAATAACATAAGCAAAACTGAATCTAGTGCACATAGAATAATTCAGAGGTTATGAAAATGTCAATAATTGGTATTTAGAAGTGATGATTCACTTTAAATAAGTCGAGGTTGCTATCTTTTTCTTTTAGTTGGGAATTAAGGGGTGAACTAGTCAAAATATCCTTGTTAGACGATTATGTAATCGCAAAATTTTTTCTCTAATCTAATCGAGAAAATGAATCATTTGCTATTTAACAAGTTAAAAGCATTAAAAAGTTTAATTATCTTATCGTGCCCTATTGTGAATTTGAGAAGGAAAAAAGAAAAGAGTTGTATAATGTTTACAAAGGACATTTATTGTACATTTTCACTGACTGAGAAATATAACAAGTATTACGTAGCCTTTGGATAGTAAGTCACCAGTCTAGTTATGTTGCATGATTGCCTCTATTTTCCATGCGGTACATTGAAAGACTTTTTGGTGAAAATGATGCTTGCTGTTCCACTTTGTCGCTTACCCTTGCTTTGAACGACATAAGAATGAGAAGTATCTAGGAACAAACGACCAAGTATTAAAGTCCAAGGCGTTCAACAATGCTGGTAAAGGCGAAAGCGCTAAAAAGCTCTCCTGGTCTATGGGGCTTTAAGCGTAGAGGGCAATTGAAGTGTGGGCTTTAGTTAAAAAAGGTTCGACGAAGAAAAAAAATACAAACATATATGTAATGCAAGACTAAGTAACAACTTCACTCATAATGATTTTCTTAAAAATTAATGTGTTTTTGCAAATCACATTCATTATTTAGTACCAGCCTATCCAGGATAGAGTTTATGGGCAATGAGGCACATGCCTTAGTGCCCTGCCTACACTGAGGCGCAACCTATGTGAGACGAAGCGCCTATCCCGAACTTATCTGAGCTTCAGGTCTCAAGCTCATTTCAAATGAGCCTCTGGCAACACTGGCATTCAAGTGGAATAGAATTTAGATTGTCATTCTTTGAAAAGAAATAATTTAATGATGTTGTGAGGAAATACTATCATACAAGTAGTATAGGAAAAAGGCAGACAATTTATGAAAAAAATGGTTTGCTATGGATGCCATCTAATCATATGGACTAATATGCTCATTGTGTATGCACCAAATATTCACCAAAAACAATATATAGGTCCTTAATTACGGAAATGCAATTTACCACTCCCTCAATGCAAGTACTAGAACTATGAATTTCTATCAATGTCAGGATAGACAGACGTCTAGGATAGTATACTGTCGGAGTGAGACCGGGGAGTTCTCCTGGACGGTGGCAACTTATGTTGTGGTCGGCCTTTCTACCAGAATGCCTTCTTGGTCGAAAAGCCCCTTTTTTACAATAAGGTTGCAGAATCAAAAAAAACTGCTAAATTAACTTGTTTTTGCTCAATTGCTTTGATGATGGTTGTTTAGTTAGCCTCATTTCTCGTTTTTATTGTCTCGTTTCTTTTGGTGTATTTGTTGAATTCTTTTGGAGTTCTAGTATCCAAGGAAAAGGTAATTACATGGGGCACACGTGTTGACAATATAACTTGCCAATGTCAAAGCCTCTTGGTTGTTGATGACACTATTAATTAGAGGTAAAAGATACACAAAAAGATTACTAAGATGATGAATTTACCCTAGACCATTAAGTAGAAATGTGAAAGGAAAAAGATATTAATTTGCTTAAGCAATCTGTATTATGTGGATGAAAAGTTGTTTGGAGCAGCAGGTTATTGTTGCTGCTGTTTTGAGGCATTACGCCAGTATTGTCTAAGGCGCAATTAAGCCCCGAAGCTAGGCTCAAAACATGTTGAGCGCTTCGCCTCGCTTTGTGGACGCTCTAGTGTCGCATAAGCGCGCTTTAATGTCGCATCAAGGCTCTAAGGCATACTTTTCCTTGCCAATGAGTGTAATCTTGAAGAGGCGACATTAAACAATTGATATTTCACTTTATCATAATTTTTTTAAAATAATTTCTTTGTCCATATATTTGTTATTCATGCGTATAATTATTAGTCTTGGACTACATATACATATCTTCATTAAAGTCAACACTTTATTTGTGCTTTGCGCTTAAAGTCACAACGGACCTTAGAGCTTTTTTGCGCTTTTCGCATTTGATAACACCACATTGCGCTTGTCTCCTTATAGATATTAGCATTTGACGTGCTTGGACTTGCATTGTTTACAAAAAGTAGGTGGCCTTGGAAGTTTTCTTTCGGATGAGACTCGAGTAAAAAAATTTATGTTATCGAAACAGACCAGTTTTAGGTGTATTTGATTTATGTTCATTCATTTCCATAAATCAAATAGGTGTATGTGATTTATGTTCATTCATTTTTGCTAGCCGGTGTAGAAAGTCTTGACTTACATTACCCTCTCTAAAGCAGGGAATGATAATGATTTTTATTATCAAACATTCAACGAGCAAACTGAAATCGGCGATAGTTCTGAACTACCCATTGGTTTTGAGGTGTATGCCCTGCACATGGGTGACTGCACTAAAGCGCCAATTAATCTTGTTTTCCGAAGCGCTCAACCTGTTATGCACGTAGCAAAAGGGTTGAAGTGTGCCGTAAGCCAACCTTTATGTAGACTGAATTATTATTTGCTCATTCAAATGATCTTAATATGAATTAGCTAATAAAAAAGTATCTGACTATAAATTAAATCATATTTGCTTAGTTTGTTTGAGGATGACTGATTAATTTGGCTTCATTTCTCGTTCTTGATGTCTCTTTATTTTGGTGCATTTGTTGAATTGTTTTAGGGAAGTAGTATCCTGATTTCACAGGGCACATGCGTTGTCAAATTGGCCAATCTCTAGTTCTCTTGGTCGTAGAACTTCCAAGATATTAATGACATTAGTAGTGGAATGTAAAAGATACACAAAAGCAATACTAAGGTGATGAATTTACCTATGATTGTTATGAGTAGAATTGTGAATAAAGTAGGCGGAGACTTGATTTGCTAAGAAACCTGTATTATGTCGATGAAAATTTCTTTTAAGCATTAGGTTATATTCGTTGCCGTTTTGACACGTTGTGATTGTGTCTCTTTGTAGATAATTATCATTAGGAGTGCTTAAACTTGTATCATTTCCTAAGAATGTTGTCCTCGAAAGTCTTCTTTCGGGTAATACTCCAGTAAAAAAGTGATGAAATCAAATGAAACATTTCTAAGTGTATTAGATTTACGCTCTTCCATTTTTGGCTTATTTGGTGTAGACAGTGTTAACTTGCATCACCCTCTCTATAGCTGTGAAACGACTATGACTTTTGTTACCTCATATCAACGAAGAAACTGAAATAGGTGATAATTGTGAACTCCATTATTCCTTATAAATTGAGCCCCTTTTCAATCTCGAGGGCCAAAAAGTAAAAAAACTTGTGTACTGCTAAGTCGTAGGGGTTTGAAGTTGTTCCTCATGGTGAACAATCGCATGCCTCATTGGAGACATGGTACACTTTTCCACTTAGCTTAGCCTCTAAAACATTGAACCAGAGGTAGTACATATGCTTGTGTAGACACTAAATCTCTACAAGCAAAATTAGGATGAATATCTATTAGACTCATTGAGTGAAGTAGCAAGGGTAGGAGAATGCTGGCCATTCGTTGTTCAAGGCACTTTTCAGGCTTGAATATGCCCTGTAGTGTGGTAAAAAGCAGGCGGTGTTTTGCCTCATTTAGGTGTCGTTTTTGTGTATACGCTATGGCACACGTAGAGTCTGTCTTTCCAAATTGTCACCGAACACCAAGTGTGATTAGCAAATGGTACTATAATGGTTAAGAAAATGTTACCAATGAACATTTTTGGTAGCTAGATTGGGAAATTGAAATATAGCATCAGAAAATCTGCAATTGGTTTTTGAGTGTGAACTTAAATTTTCATTTTTGCATCTGAATAACAAAAGTTTGAAAGCTTTTAAGCTTGATTGATGTAATTTTTACTTGATGTATGTTTTGCAAGTCGTAGTCGGTGAAGTTATCCGAATTTGTGTTGGTAAAATATAACAGGTATATGGTGGAGGTGCCATAAGGTGCCCCAAATGCCACTGTTATTGCAAATAAAAACTAATTTCCTAGTTACTTAACTAAAAGGTGCTTCTCCTAGTTACTTAACTAAAAGGTGCTTCTGATGTTGCTTCGCAGATTTTTTTTATCTTTGACAACATTACCATGGCATGGAATTTTCTTTTTAACAGGTTACTTTATTATGGTACACATCATAGAGGTTACTCATCCATGTGCAGTTAATCATCTAAAATAGTCAAGTGGGTTGTGTACATTGCCATCTGGAGACATATAAGCTCACTAGTAGTTTCCCATATTGATTGGTCTATGCTTTGAAAATAAAGCTCTAACCTAAAATTTACCTGATAAGTATTGCTAAAACTTAAAAGTATCTTGTAAAACTTTTATGTGAGTTTGGTTCTTACGGAGTTTAAGAAAGAAAACAGAAGTTACAAGTTTTAAAACTTGTGGTCTTCAACATACTTTAACGTTTGTTTGGTTCAACAACATTTCATTAAGGTAAAATGAGAAGTTTAAACTATTTTTAATTATAGAAATATGTCGTTTTTACTGAACAAACTAAACTAATAAGGAAATAGTTTCACATGGATTGGAGCTAGGGAGTATTAATAACAACAAAAGTATGTTTGGCACAATAGTTTTTGGGCGTAATTGTGCTCTTAACAGCAATGCTTGTATGCTCACTTTTAGTAAGTGTAAAATGTTGTAATTACCCCTCAAACAAAAGTGGGGAAAAGAAAAGAAAGAAAACTGCACAACCATCATGTTAATTTTGTTTTCTTTTTTTGATAACGGTGGTACCTGGCCCATCTATCGCACACCTTAACTATTCCACCTGGTAATGCTGCCTTCTACTAGTACATGTATTGAGTAACTTTGGCCACTAAGGCTTAGGTAGATTAAAAGAAATCACCTAGTGTTTTATGTCTCTTCTCAGTCTCCACTTGGAATGATCCTTTATTTTCAAGGTATGCACCTACTTGGTTAGCCACTAGGCCACACCCTTGGGAGTGCTGCCATCAAATAAGTTTAACAAGCACATATAGTGGGCTATCTAGTGAAAGACAGTCTATTTATAGAATAGTCTGTTTATTCATTGGTTTATTTTACCTTTTTCTTTTGTTTTGTTTTTATAAGTTTCAACTTAAACTCTAATAAACATTTCAAAGCCAGAGGACTAGATAGTCAAGAGGTTACCTTTAATATTACTAGCAACATCTGTTAGTGTATACCTTCGAGCAATAACTGGGACTGTCTAGTAATGCAGGAATTAATATCCTATGTTGTACGAATATCATGATTAAGCTCAATTCATGGGCTTTTTCTGTAAGACATATGTAACGAATAATTTTGTCCTTACATTTTCTCTTTACGTTGCAAACAGACTAGTTAATGTTCTGTTTAGTAAGTTCACGGGTTTGAACCCTGCCATAGACAGAAGCTCGGTATTTATTGAAGGATAGGGAGCGGGCCCATAATCCATTGAGTTTCTATCCATGTGCCCTGGCCTTGGTGATTTGTCAGTTATAAAAGACCTCTGTTTAATAAGTTACTTATCCAAAGAAGTGTTCTTTTATTAGATTCATCTTCCTCTAATTATGTGTTTTCACATGATGGCCGGAAGCGCCTTGCTGCTTTCTATCTCTTTTCTTTGCCCGTCTTTTGACTAACAGATGTGAGAACGGGAAGAAGAAGCCTAAACATGCTTTTGTTGCTTATGACAGGTGAGTGAGCCAGAGAAGTGGGGTTACTCGAGAGACCGGAAGAAAGTGTTAGTTTACTTTTTTGGAACCCAACAAATGTGAGTGCTCTACTTCTTTACAGTGACATGTTATTTTTTCTTCTAATCCTTGGTCACTTCTGTGTGATTGAACCTGTTTCATCTACTAACTTGATTGAATGAAATTGTCTCCTTGCTAAGATTTCTTTTTTAATCAAGTCCCCTTGCTTAGGTTTCTTAGCAGTATTATCTGTGTTTTTGGTACGATAGTGATCATCACTAGATGCCCTCTTTCATCTACTAACTTGAATGAAGTTGTCTCCTTGCTAAGATTTCTTTTTTAATCAAGTCCCCTTGCTTAGGTTTCTTAAGATAGTGATTATCACTAGATGCATTCACTGTTGAAGCACATTTTAGAGTTAAGAATATACACCTTGAAATTAAGAAAAATAATGTTTTGAGGATGTCTACTGTATGTCAGGAATTCGAGGATGGTATTATCTACAGATATACCACTTGGTACAATTCTTGATTCATCTCTCTTTTTGGTGTATTGGGAGCTGAATATGTTAGGAGATAATAGTTTTTGCTGACAATAATCTAACTCTATTTTTAGCTAAGGAGCTAGAATAAAACTGAGGTTTTTCGATGACCATCCCCATTTTTTTAACCATATGAAAGTAATAGCATATGTTTCTTTTATATTCCTTTACTGTTAGAGCAGTGTTGCCTGTTAATTCTGTTTGTCTGAAAACGTTGCATGTGTGACATCATTTATTTTCTAGTTTTCGGTTCCATGGCTTTGATATTTGGTAATTATTTTCTGAATTCAGAGCCTTCTGCAATCCTGTGGATGTCGAAGCATTCACCGAAGAGAAGAAACAATCTCTTTTTGTTAAACGTCGTGGAAAAGGTGCTGATTTTGTTCGTGCTGTGAATGAGATTATTGATTGCTTTGAGAAGCTGAAAAAGGAGCAACCTGTCAACTGTAATTCTACCAATGAAGCTGCTGTTAGGAGTGACACCATGGTTGTTGAATTGACCAAAACTCATTTGGAGGGCGAAGCTCTTAACATGCTTGAATCTTCTTCAAAAGAGAACCTTGGAGATGAAAGTGAGCCAGACTCTGAAAATGAGGTTGGTGCAGTTGCTGCAAAGGATGAGGACGATGCCTTCCAGGATGGTGAAATGATGTCAGTTGATCCTACTTCAATTGTGGAGGTAATGGATATGCCAGCTGCAAAGACTTATTCTACCCGGAGAAGAACTGTTGGTGAAAGGTTAAGAAATGGTGATATAGAGAGAAGGGCTCCACCTAAACGTAGGTTGAGAAGTTCTTTGAGAACTGATCCTGAAATACTTCAAAATCGTGCCTTGCCCTCTTTCCATGCAGGATATGGTGCTAATACAGTAAGGGAAAGATCTGTGAGAAGGAATAAAATGGATGAAAAGCCATCAAATTGTTTAGATAGGAACGATATGGAACAACCTGTTTTTGTTTCTAATGGCAGCATGGAAGAGAGTGATTCTGAAATTGCTACTGTTGACTCTGGCAGCTTGAGCTTAAATGAAGGCAGCAGTGTGGAATCTGGTTGTAAACCTGTGTATAGGTGTGCTGTGCAATGTGAATCGGAGGTTGAGTTGAGTCAGAGACTTGAGTTCCAAAGTAGTGCCGTAATACTCAAGAAGAAACGGAAGAAGAGACTGCGCACAGATTTAACCGAGTCCACTGCTGGTTTAGACAAAGAAACATCTCCCGAGACACTGACGACTAGAACTGCACATGTCTTACCATGTAACCCTGTGAGATCTGATGAAAAAAATTCCAAGGAATTGAAAGAAGATGGCGATGAGCACTTACCGCCGCTTAAGAGAGCCAGGGCGCGTATGGGTAGATCAGCACCTGAAGGGGAGGTGTTAGATAATGAGGTGCGGAGTGAGGCGAAATCGCCAGGAGTTTCTGACAAGTCTTCGGAACAGGTACCTGGGGGGGATGGTTTTTTCCTTCAGACCTCTAATTCTGTTAAAAGCGATGCATATGATTCATCCCCGTCTAAGAAATGTTCTCCAATGAGACCACCATTCTGGGAAATTCGGAAACAGTTTGGTGGTTCGCTGGATGGTGAATCTGCTTTACCTCCATCAAAACGGCTTCATCGTGCCTTGGAGGCCATGTCAGCTTATGCTGCAGATGATGATAAAAAAGATGTGGATGGGCTTTGTGGAATGAAGACATCTATGAATGGATGTTGCTCGAGTTCCAAGGAGGTTTGCTCTGAGCTGTCTGAAGGGATTAAACTTGAGAATAACTCTGATGTGGGTGGAATGGGGAGCCCAGCTAGTGCTGTACATGAAGATGCTACTCAATTTATGGTGAGTGCTAGATCATTGGTAGCTGGGGAAGGCTTGGAACATTTATCAGAGGTGCCAGCTATTATTACACCTTTAGGTTTGGATGACAGCGCAGCAAAGGTGTCCTGTGAAGATAAATGTGAAGTATTGGACGCTGCTATACGGACACCTGAAAGAGTGAAGTCATCAAATGACTGCCCTTCTAGCGCTTTTCTTGCACATTCTGCTAGTGCCAAGTCAGATGGCGAATTGCAGGATACCTTCAAATGTCAACATTCCTCACCAGGGCCAGTCATGCCATCTGATGAAAATTGTGAAAATGAAGTTGCTGATTTAGAAAGACATTTAGAAGATCCAATTTCTGAAGTTTCAGGGAAATCTGCTGATTGTGGATCTAATGATGAGGTAATAACAAGTTCACCAGGAAAAGGTGACATTATGGCTTTGGGTAGTGTGGAGGCTGAATGTGGTAAAAATAACAGTTTATGCCAAGTTTCATTAGATGGGTGCAGTCAAGACAATGAAGAGTAAGTTATTTTCGTATTTTCCCATCATAAATTATTAATCTGTCATTCCATCTCAATTTTGTTTTTATTAATTTCCATCTTATTTGTTCATGGTCCCTAATCTGTTGAACCTGGTGTTTTCAGGTCAAGTCTACATTTCTTTTTTCGTATCTCCTTTTCTGTTTTATATCCGCTGATTTTGTGTTCATTTTGTCTTGTATGCCTCATATTAGGTCCATGAATGTGAAAGAAGCTGGATCGGCATCAAAGAATATAAGTGCGACCTCATCTTCAAGTCCTGAAAAAGTTGGGGACGTGTCACTCAAGGAGTTGCACATGTCTGGTTTGAGCTCTGTATCCGACGATCAGTTGGGCGATAAAGCTGTCTCAGCCACCCTTTCGTCATCCTCTCTTACTGATGGGATGGACTCCTTTGCTAGGATATCTACACCCAATACTTTAACTTGCAACATGTCTACTGTAGATAGTGGTGTGTATGTAAGTAATGGATGCTCTAGTCCCTTGTCTCATCAGCTACATGACAAACCAAGAACGGTTGGAAAATTGAGCAGCAGAGGAGAAGCCAATGTTGCTTTAGGTTCCTTTGAGGCCACTCTTGGGATACTAACAAGGACAAAAGAAAGCATTGGTCGAGCCACACGCGTTGCTTTAGACTGTGCTAAATTTGGTTTTGCGTCTAAGGTAGAGTTACATGCTTTTCGTCACAAGTTTTGTTTGTAATAATTTGTTAAAGGGTGTGCTATCTGATGTGCTGAATCTTCTTGATTTGTTCCCTCTTTTCCCCTATACTGCTTCTTATAACTGTCTCTAGCTCAGATGAATAAAAATGGTGTCTTTCCTTGAACCTACCCTTGTCTGCTTTCGCAAGCTCGTTAGAATCTGTTTGTTCCCTATGTTTTGGGCAGTTTACAAGTTGTCAGCTAGTTTGTTTAGTGTCTATCTGGCTTTCTGCTTGAATCACCACGTGAGGAAAAAGGTGGTCTGACGGAAAAGAAAGTTGCTTGCCTGGTTGTTTATCTTCTGCTAGAAAGAGTGTTATTGATATGAATTTGCTAAGCTCTGATCCTGTCCGTTTATTGTGTTAGTTATGAGCTGCCAGGTCACCTCCTCAGTATGCAGAAAGAATAATTTTGTTCTATTTTTCCTAAGAGACTAGGAGGTCTATGTTTTTTCCCTTCAAGGAGGGGAGGTGGTGTTTATGCGGTAACAGTGAGGACTGAGAGGAGGTTGTTTATGAAGTTAAAGAGGATTGTATGGTATTTTATTGGACGACCATTTATGTTGTTCTTTTGCTGGCTGATATTTGATTGATATAGATGTTTAAGCTGATTCAAGTGTAGAAAATGATATATTGTATAGACAATATTTGAGAAATGCAATCAAAAGTTTTAAATGTGTCCTTTCTGAGAAAAATAAACTAAAATCTACTGGTAGTGTAAGGTGAGGATAATCCTGAACCTGGGTAACATTCGTATCCTGCGTTTTCCTGCAAATATTGAACTAATTTGGATTCCTAGATGTATGTTCAATGTAATTTCCTAGTTAATTAAGGTCAATTGCTTTTTTTCTTTCACCTTGATGAAAGTTGTCAGAATAGGGGGGATTTTTGGTTTTGATGCCCTAAATTTAGCTGTATTTGATCAAGCCCTTACTTCTACCCCGCTGTCCTGGAAAAAGGGAAATAGAATTTAGAATTTGAAGTCTTGAGTTTTTATTGACAGGGATTGAGAAATTTTGGAGTTTGTATCTTTTATTTCCTAAATTTTGGTTGTCCTGCTTCATGAAGTTAATCTAACTCTTTCTTTTGGCGTTGAATGGACTCAGGTTGTGGAGATCATTGCTCAAAACTTAGAAAATGAATCAAGCTTACATAAAAAGGTGGATCTTTTCTTTCTTGTTGATTCTATTGCACAGTTCTCTAGAGGATTGAAAGGTAATTATATGAGTATTTTTTGCTTTGTGGCATTGCACTTGTATGCTTCATTTCTTCCTGGTAGGCTGTTATTCCCTGCTTGTATTTGTAATTGTAGGTAACATTGGTGGCATATATCCTTCTGCAATTCAGGGAGTATTGCCGCGTCTAGTAGTAGCAGCTGCTCCTCCTGGAAGTAGTTCGCAGGAAAATCGAAGGCAGTGTTTGAAAGTAAGTGAAACATTTCCTTTTTTTGTCTCCTTTTTTTTTTGCACGCCCAGATTTCAACGTTGGGTCAACCATAGATCTCATCGTCTTGTTTCTTGATAGGTTTTGAGAGTTTGGCAGGAAAGGAAGATTCTTCCAGAGTCTGTTATTCGACCCCACATACGAGAACTTGAATCCTTTTGTGGTTTATCATCGAGTCGTGCATTCTCTCGACGTCCCTCGAGGACAGAAAGGACAGAAAGATCTTTTGATGATCCAATTAGACAAATGGAGGGTATGCTGGTTGATGAATATGGAAGGTAAGTTATTTAGTAGTATCGTCTGAATATGTTATTGGTAAAAGTAAAAGAAGATACTTTATGATTTCGGACTTTTCCCGCTTGAGATGTCTGGAATCGTATTGAATTTTATTGTATTTCATCAGCAATTCAAGTTTTCAACTTCCTGGTTTTCGTATGCCTGCAATGCTCAAGGATGAAGAAGTAAGTGATTCTGATGGTGAGAGTTTTGAGGCTGTCACTCCAGAACACCTTGCTGGAAAACCCAACGGAGAGGAGGCCAACCTGGCTATTGAGAAGCGCAAACATATCCTGGAAGATGTTGATGGTGAACTTGAAATGGAAGATGTGTCTCCAGTGTGTGAAGGTGAAACTGCTTCTGTCAGTTACAGTGTCGGAACAAATCCTGCTCAGATTTCACGTCCTGATGATGGGAGCTGTCTTGGAGCCCCCTTCCATCCTCCACTTCCGAGGGATGGCCCCCCCTCATCTCCTCCTTTGCCAACATCCCCCCCTCCACCTCCACCACCCCTGGCCTCAGTTGCGCCTGCACTATCTTCTTTTCCACCTCCATCTTCTATATCGAATTCCAACCCCGGTTGTGCTCAGTCAAAGTATTCTGTGGGTTCACAGGTATATTTGTTGTGGTCCTTTCTTTGGTTATGAATAATTTTCTTGTGAATCCATATTGGTTAGATCAAGCTAGTGCGTTGTAAATGTAGGAATCTGATTTAATTTTCATCGTCTGCAGAACATTAAAGACAATTTGCAGGAAACTGTTTTTCAGCAGTGTGAAGCTCCACAAGTTCATCCGATAGTCCCAGATGCTATTCATTGTCAGCGTCAACCCTCTGATGGCAGAGAGATTCATGCCGAGGGACCATTGAAGGTGCTTGACACTGCTAGTTCACGTCCTTCCAGCAATGGAGCTGTTTCCCATCCACCATTCTGCTTGTCAAATGGAGTACAGCCACCTGATGGGGCTTCTAGCAAGGGTTTCCATTTGCGCCCACCTCATCCCGCTCCTTCAAATCAGTTCTCTTATGTTCAGGCTGATCAGCGGAGGGATAGAGCAACCCCTTATTCCAATGTATTCCATATGCAGAATGCAGATAATACAAGTTTTTCGAGGGATCATAATAGAATGAAGTCAGCTCGACGTGAAATTGGAGAGAGCTGGATGACACCATCTCATTATTCTGGTAAGGCCTTTGCCTCCATGCAATGAATGCCGAGTATTGGAATTGTCTTTATTTCCTCTGGTTTTACTGTTGCTTGTCTCTTTCAGGTCCATGCTACCCAGATGGCTCCAGAGGTCGCTATGCGGCTGAACCATACCCTGTACCACATGAACCACCTTTACCAAGCCACAGGTGGGGTTACCCTCCCCGGGGTATGAATCGAAGGGAATTCTTTACTCACAGACCGCCGCCCGACCGCACGATTCCGGTTACGTCTAGAGGTTGAATACTTTTATCCATGTGGAAATTACATATACCATTGCACTATTTCCAACGTACTACTGTCATCTGATCTTGGTAAACGTGCTATGCTGCTTTGAAGTACCCTACACGTTTAAGTGTGATTTTGACCAATCAGATATAATTTTTCTCCAAACCTGCCAATGGAACTGTGAGCCACTTTTAAGTTGGTAAATGGGGCATCGGGGTTCATAACTTGCATGCTGCATCAATTCTCTCTTTTGAAGCTTTGGCAGAAACTTAGCAGGAAGTCTTTATTCTGACTACTGATGTGCAGTGGCAGATTAAGCGGCAGGCCTTGATTTTACACCTGCTAAAGTACTTTCTTTACTACATTTGCGGTCAAATAGCCAAAAAACCCATTTACAGTGTAGCTTACTCATAAAGTGGGTAGGGTAAAGTTGATGGTGAAAATACGAACATATAAGCATTTAAGTGGCCCGAAGTACCATATGACCTTTCTCTGTGGGGAATTGAACAATAATAAAAAAGTGAAGGTTCTGACCAAAGAGAAGTGTCAGGAGTGGTGTCAATTTATTGTTTTTGTTGGTTGCCTTTCTCCTTCGAACTTGTGTTTTTATTTTATTTTCAATGCAGTAAATAACAAGATTTTCTTCTTCTAAAGAAATATTTATTGCAAAACTCAGTCGCTTTTGCTGTGCAGGTCCCGGCTTTTGGAGACCAAGATGATGACCCAAGAGAGGAAGCTATAGCTGCTGGTACTGCTACTTTGCTGACAAATTTAACAGTTTAGGCAGTGGTTTCATGTCATTTTTTCAGGCATTCATTCTTATACGTCACCTGTTCTTGCAGGTAGTGCGGCTTGTTTATACTTAATCCGAGAGTAGTTTGTATGCTGAGGTGCACTGAAGCAGAGAACAGCAAGTTCATGCTTGTATATATGTATTTTAGAGTTCTTTTGCAACTGCACAGGGGATAGTCCATTGTCTAAAGAGCTCTGTAGCATATTCCTAGGCAGCTAAGTTTTGTATATTTATTATATTGTGTTTTTCTTCCCTTTTTAATCGGTATATGGTCTCTCCTTTCCTAGTCTCTTGTTAGGGATTTGTCAACATCATTTTGGCAATTGCTACTCATTTCAGACTACTCATTATGTGCACGGTTCACCCATTGTTATAGCAGTTTGGTACTCTGTTTTGAGCAAATGTAATGCCAATACCACACCGAAAAATTCGGCATGGTTTGATTTACTTTTTGGTTTGGGTTTATGCGGTTTGGTTATTTTGGTATTACTCTTGAAAGTGTAGTAGTATATTTTACTATCAAATTTAGAGTAGACAATTACAACTTCTGATCGTGATTCATAAATTTAATTTTTCATATTAGATTAAATCAAGCAAAAAGAAAAACAGAAAATGGATCAAACAAAGGTTGGTGATGTTTCATTCTAAAAATAAGACTCAAGAAATTAAAGAAAAAAAAGCATCAATATTGGCCAATTGGAAAATAAATTTCATTTGCCATGTTCAGTGGTAATGGAATTATATATAATGAATAATCGTGGGAACTTTTATTTTTTTGGGTCCACGACTAACAAATATCTATGAATAGAAAAGGTACTTTAAACAAATACTTTTATGATTAATGTTACTAACTTTTTATTATAAGAAATGTGCAAAAGTTTAAAAGAAAGATACATATATAAATTAACTTAACTTGAAAAATTAATTGCAACAAGCAAAAGAGGGTCAAGCATAAATAAATCACATAAAATTCGGTCACACGTAAATTGGTCCGAGAAAGTTTGTCATGTTAAGTTGGAGCCATGTGCATAACTGGTGATTTGGGCAAAAGTGATAACACCGCGGAAGATTAGGTGGCAAATGAAGTGAAGGTCCCAACTCCCAACCGCATTCACATTCAAGAAATCCAGATATGAGATGTACCTATTTTCAATCCCTTTAGCCAAAAGCTGTTATTATTGGAATTAATCCCTCTTTATTCCTATGTCATCTTTGTCCATTCCTAAATCCATTTCTCCAGTAAACTTATAAAAAAATGGGTGCATCTAAATCAGTTCCGCAGAAATCAATCCACGAATTCACTGTCAAGGTCACCCCTTTATAATGGTTTCTTCTATGTTAAGCCTCTTTTCTTATAATTTTGCTCTATTTTTGATGGGTTGTGTTTTATTTGTTATCCTATATTCCAGGACATTAAAGGGAAAGATGTAGACCTTAGCATGTACAAAGGCAAAGTGCTTCTTGTCGTTAATGTTGCCTCCAAATGGTTCTTTCTTCTTCTCTTCTCTTTTCTTGTTCAGTTTTTGTTCTTTTTTTATTTTTTTGATAACCCCGTCCAGCTTGACTAATTGCTCGGTAGCTGCTACCTCCCACCACCAGAGGTATCCGGTAACTTTATGCACCAAAAAAGTCTTGGACAGATGAGAAAGAAATCATAGTGTCTGGGCCAGCTTGCACATACCTCGACTGCTGTTCTTTTCATTTTTCAATTCAAATGTTCAACTTTAATCTATTTTCCACTGGTTCTCTGTTTCTTTGCCATGACAATTTTGATGGTACTACTTGTCCATATGGTGATAGTGTTTTTTCTTCTTATTGGCTGAAACAGTGGGTTCACAAGTACCAATTATACTCAGTTGACTCAACTCTATAACCAATACAAGGATAAAGGTGGGTGGTCTGTTTCTTTTTGTGCTCTTATGTTCTTTCAGCATTTTGTTTCTCTCAGGTTTGCTCACTCTTGCTAGAAATATATTGGTGCTTCTGTACAGACTCTTAATGTATATATTTTAATTGAGTTTTCAGGTTTTGAGGTCTTGGCCTTCCCTTGCAACCAATTTTTGAAGCAAGAGCCTGGTACGAGTCAGGAAGCTCAAGAATTTGCGTGCACAAGATTTCAGGCTGAATATCCCATTTTCCGAAAGGTATGCCTGATAGAATGATAGCATTTTGAAGTTTATGTCCCTTTCGCTATATCTTAATGACTTGCATTATTTCTTGTTACACTCTGAATAATCCTCATACATGTGCTTTGGCTTACACAAGTCATAAGCATATTCTCTGCTGGCTGTGGAAACAGTTTGTAAAGACCAATAACTTACACCTAAATTCTAAGCTTGTTTGAATGTTCAATGTGAGTCTTCACTATCTATTTTACTTCATTTGAACTTGTATCCAATATTCAATAATTTAGAGTCTCTTTTTTTCAGTAAATCTACCTAGATAACATCCTTCGATGCGGTTTTTAGGTCTATCCTGTCTCTTTTAACACCTTCAATTTCACGCTTTCACACATATATACCAGTGCATCTAAAAGTCTACATTGGACATGGTGAAATCATCTCAAGCCACTGCCAACTTTTCTTGTTTTATCCTTTATGTGCAATTTTCTATTATATACTCATCTCGGGCCTCAGAGGCCTAACATCAATTGTAATGTAACATTTGATGTTTTGCTACCGTTCAATAGAACTTGCTTTCACTTTGATAAGTATCCTTCTATAACTTAACATTCTGGTAACACTTTTCCATTTAAACCATCCAATTTAATTCAATATGTTACATCTGCATCTGTCGTACCATTCTCCATGAATATCAATCCTAGATATCTGAACTCTCTAAATTTACACACTTTAATCCTGTCTAATCTCACCTCAATTTCACTCTATTTATGCTGTCTGCTGTGTATATACTATATCTTTTTCTTATACTAAAACAAACTTACTTTCTAAAGTGTTTATCCACAATTCGAACTTTTGGTTATCACTTGAAACTATTCGGGCATGATAGTAAAACAAGTGAACTGGAAAGTATTGAATGTAGAAACATGCAACTCTGTAATGAGAGCTCTAATTCAAACCAAAGGAACCAAAAGATCTGCCAATTTTGCAAAGAAGAGAGAAGGGAACTGAATGAAATCTGTAAGAGAGAAAAAAAGGTCAAATAGAAGATGCTTAATTCATCCCATTCCTGCCATTACAATACGAAAGCATCAATTTATAGTCTTAGGTATTTATAAAGATCCCAACCTCAGACTGAAGACTCTAGTAAGAGCTTGCAATGAGAGCTAGTATAAAAATAATGCGTGACCTGGAACTAAAGTGAAAGTTCAAAAGTTTGAAATGCAGTTCTAGCTGCCAAATGTTCTCCTCTTCTTTCTCAACCATAAAGTACTATGCATTTCTTTCTCCTTCAAAAAAAGTTTGAACTCTGGAAACTGCAAGTGAAGTAAAATTATCTCATGTGGGCTTCTGTTAAAAGATTCACTTATTGAACTAATAATTGATTAGTTGTTACATTCCCTTTACTATCACTCTCTGTTCAAGTATAGCCATTGCTTCGAATAAGGGTTGTCAAACTGGTAAATTAGTAGGAAGGAGTTGCATTATCTCAACCTTCTTCTTCAGCTGTGAGACATGGAATACTGATGAATTTCTTGATGTACTAGCAGTTAATAAAAATTTGGACGGTTGCTTCCAGTATTTGAATGATATGGTATTACCTAAAATATTCAGAAGACAACTTCAAGTTCTTGCTAATAGATACTGAGGATTGCCTATAGTGTAGAGAAAATGGACTTTGGGGCTAACTCTACCCGAGGAGATAGCTTATGAAGTGAGGATTTACTAAAACCATATAAGGAGAAAACGACCTAATCCATAAATCAATGTGAGACATTCTAATAGCCCTCTCACGTCCAGGTTGGCCATTTGGAGAGTGGCCAAGATAACATGGGTTCCCATGTTAAAATAACTAACTATAGGGATGTGTCTGACTCTAATACTATGTAAAGAAAATGGACATTGGAACCAACTCAATCTAAAAAGCTAGCTTATGAAGTGAAAATCGGCCAATACCACATAAGGAAACAAACTCCATTCCCTCAATCAATGGGGAATATTCTAACACATAAGTTTGTAACTTTATATAGATCTTATCGCTAATTGCAAAATACTCCTTCACCTGCATTTGTATCCCTTTGTGCTTTTTGTAAATTGTTTCGCTACACCTTATCCCGTAAGCTATTGCTTAAAGAGTTGATCTACTAAGGTCAACTTGGACTAAGATACCAAGTTGAAAGACAGTTGTGGTGGATCAAAACTCATAGAGAATTAAATAATGTTATCTGCTATGCTTAGTGATAATTCATAATTTTTACCAATATTCAGCCAAAGAGAGCCATTTGTTCCACTTTATAGTCTGTTGACCAATCACGTATCTGAGGTTAGTTTCAGGATACCTATTGAGCTTCTCAGTTTGCCCATCTATTTAGTCTGAGCTCAACTACAAGTTAACCTGCATTATTTTTTAAATCCTTCAGAATGAGGCAAAGAAAGATTTGTCTCTGCCTATGAAGCTTTTAACTGAGAATGCCTTTGCTACTTTTATAGAAGTGAATGGATAAGTCTGGATTAAAATTGTGCATATTTGCTTGTACGGCCATGATGACCATGACCACTTCTTTCCTTTAGATCTGGGTAGGCTCTCAATAATGTCAATGGCTATGTATTCCCAAGCTTTATTTGGGATAGGTATGACTGCAGAAGCATTGAATTATCTACATTCTCAGCCTTGTTCTTCTAACAAATGTCACATTCTTAAACCATCTTTTAACATCATTTGCAATTGAGGGCAAGCAGCGCACCAATCTAAGTTTTTGTGGTATAGCTAAAATTCTTAAATGCCCACCTAAGATTGAAGCTGCATACTCTCCATTGTTCGGCCCGCCACACTTTACCTTTATATTGGAGTGACATTTCTGTAAAGTAGTATCAGGAATTTGAAGGGGAGCCTTGGAGCAACTGGTAAAGTTGCTGCCATATGACCAGGAGTTCACGGGTTCGACAGGGTACAACTACGTCAATAAACCCTTATGGTCCGGTCCTTCCCCGGGCCCCGCTGATAGCGGGAGCTTAGTGCACCGGGCTGCCCTTTTTAGTATCATGAATTTACTTTTTAGCAACACAAGGCAAACACACGTTGCTTAAATCTTTTAGCAAATAAGTGTTTCTGCCTCGACAAAGTAATCACAACTCCTTTTCAAATGAAAGGAACATAAAAAGAATTCTGGTATTTGCAAAGCAAAGGAGAGGGGAAAACTGAAAAGGCGAAGAAAAAGTCAAATGGGAAGATGCTTAACTCATTTTGGTCCTGCATATTATAATGCACCGAAAGATCAACTTATAGGCATAGGTGATTACAATGATCGCGACCTCATGTTGACATCACTGACAACAACTTGCAAGGAGGGCTAATATATAAAGTAAAGATTAAACTTGGAGCAAATCGTAAAGTGACAATTGTGACACGCTGTCATAACTGCCAAAGGCTGCATACTCCTTGAGCTGAACGTACTATCATGACTAGAAGTTCTGACCAGAAACGGAGCTAGGTTTTTAAGCTTATGGGTTCAGAATTTTAAGTCTTTTAATTTATTGGGTTCTAAATTAACGATTTGTACTAATGAACAAATTTTTCAAGACAAATACAAGATTTGAACCAAAGCTACTGGGTTTGCTGAACCCGTAGCCACAACACTAGCTCCGCCCCTGGTTCTGATTTCTGTTTATTTGCTTATTATTCTCTTCTGCCATAAGTTATGCATAATATTTGGATCTTGGTGGTTTACTACTGATTCATTTAAGAAAAAAGAGCAAAGTGATCTAGGTAAAATGTCTGTTAAGAGCCTAGTGAAGAAAGCGTTGGTTATCTTGTCAACGACCAATAAGCTGATCAATATGTGTTGGGAAATGGCAGCGGTAGTTGTAATCGTTTAAATGCCTCCATACGTTATCACCATGCACTTTACTATTGTATGATATAGACTATAAAGTTAGGCAGGCTCTGCTTAAATCTCTGACATAAATATCAGACCGTAATTGCTTCATCCTCTCTGGATAGCCTACTTTTTA
>MU767604.1:154635-174195 GCA_026770625.1 Nicotiana glauca | reverse complement strand
CACAAACCACCCACGCACACCTTCTCTGAATAAATATTGCTTGAACAATTTTTTCTAGAGTTATTTCACTTGAACTTTGGCAACATTATACATGTGAACAATTGATATTCATTTTAAAATATATGTGACTTTATGTGTTACTCATTTTGAGGTATGTGATCATCTCATTTAAAAGCTTAAACTGTTAGAGAGAGCACATTTGTATTTGTTTAATTATATTTTCAACATGCCTCCTCACGCGCGAACCTGATTTTTTTGGGGCCAAGTGCGTGAAAATTCAATTCGATAATGGGTAGCCGCGCGACTCGATCCCAGGACTTCTGCCTACTCTAGTACCACGTTGAAATGTGTGACCGTCTTCTCTAAAAGTTTAAACTATTATAGTGATTATGTATTTAGTTATATCTTCAGCACTAGTCTACATCAACATATTGAAATGCTTAAAATATTTTGATTATTTACTAACCACATTTAGTTTCCCTCAGCAAGGATGGTCTTGCATTGTTTGGATTGAAATTGTCCCTTGTTCTTATGTTGATGAAGTTGTGGTTTTATATTGTTAATTGTCCCACATTAGTTGAGAGAATGAGTTGTTGTCTCATTAAGCTTTGATTCTTATAGTCTTAAAGAGTCCAATTTTATATCTTTTCACATCCTACCTGAAATAGCTTTAAAACTGTCATATCTCTATTAAGCTCTTATTTTACCCAGGGTGAAATTTAAGCCTTGAGGTTTTTCATTTTCAATCGAAGAGATCAAGTTTTCTAGTTATCATGAACATATTCTTGTCTTTCTGCCCAAATCTGGAAGCAGCCTCTTGCGGGGGATAACATTCTGCATACTATATGTCATGCAATCTTGTTAATTAAGATTTTGAACAAATCTATGAATAAAGTTTGTATTGTTGTTTGATTGAAACACAGAGGTTTTGGTAACAAACTGGAATCACAAACTATTTGATGCTCAGGTGCGAGTTAATGGGCCGGATACAGCACCAGTGTACAAATTCCTTAAAGCAAGCAAAGGTGGTTTTTTAGGTTCCAGGATTAAGTGGAATTTCACCAAGTTCTTGGTTGATAAGGACGGGAAAGTTATCCGCCGCTATGGCTCAACTACTCCACCATTATCAATCAAGGTCTCTCTCTCTCTCTCTCTGATGCTGAAGTTTGTCTGGTTATCCTTCCCTTGCCCTTAATGCTGTTGCAGTGGTTTGAGTAAATACACCTTATCATTTCTCCTCAAGAACTCTGAGAAACCTCTTTGACTATCCTGTATACTTGTTCTCTAATAAACCTAAATGTTGATTGTTCTCGGTCACCATTCCTTTTAGTCCAAAGGCCATAGTTGATAGTTTCTTGGTAAAGTGGCCATGGTTGAAGTATAGCATAGTAGGATTGGATAAATTTATGCAGAGCCATCTTCTTATTTTCGTTGGCCTTTTAGACCATTCCTCTCCTCAGGCTATGGTTGTTTTGTCTTTTATAAAACCTAAGTTTGCCCTGCTCACCATGGGATCTTCTCGTGCAGGATAACACAAGTTATAGTTTCATACAGTGGGATGTGGGGAAGTTGTAGGAAATGAACAAAAAAGAAGAAACTGCCCATGAACTGATAGTACTGTTTGTTCAGAAGAATTTTACTGAACTCAGAGAGTATGCTGTAGTTGATAAAGTAACAGTACACATTTTTTAGGAAAAAGGAACAAAGGCTATAGAGCTTAATAAATTTTCCATTTTGAACAGAAATATAAAACATTTGTTCCATCTCTCGTGGATAAGACTAGGAATGATGATATCCGGGAGAAGGTGCGCGTGACTCCCATTGATGACAAGATGCGGGAAGCGAGACTCAGATGGTTGGGCATGTACAGAGGAGAAGCCCAGATGCTCCGGTAAGGAGGTGTGAGTGGCTGGTTGTAGAGGCACGAGAAGAGGTAGAGATGATTAGGCAGGACATGACGAGGCTTCAGATTTCCGAGTACATGGCACTTGATAGGAAGATGTGGAGGTCGAGTATTAGGATTGTAGGTTAGGAGGTGGTTGAGTCTTGCCTTACTTTGTACCTTTGTAAGATTAGTCTGGCAGGGTTTTTGTATAAGATCGCTAGTGGCGATGTTGTGTCTTACACTAGCGATGTTGTGTCTTACTATTTCGTTTTTCATAGTGCCGGGCCTATTTACTTGCTTTCGCTTTTGCTTTGCATCTTTTTTGGATCCTAAATGGTGTTGACAGCTAAGTAAAAAATCTTGCTTGATTTTTGTTGCAGGCTGATATCGAAAAGGCAATAAGCGAGAATTGACAAGGTTGTGTCTAGTTCAGAAGTGCAGTCAATGTCTAGTTCATGCTGTTTTTATTTTTCCTATGATTCTGGGGTAGTACTGATATTGTCTCCTTGTGCCTTTTGTCTTCTTGAGCCGAGGGTCTTTTGGAAACAGCCTCTCTACTCCTTTGGGGGTAGCGTGAGGTTTGCGTACACACTAACCTCCCCAGACCTCACTAATGGGATTTTATTGGGTTGTTGTTGTTGTATCTCTTGTTTGCATACATTTAATTTCTTTAAGAGATTATGATATATAGGCATACTAATGATTCCTGAAACCCCACCTTGTTGGCTTCTACATCTAAAAAAGGGCAGCCCAGTGCACAAAGTATCCCACGTTCATGCAACATCCAGGGAAGGGCCGCATCCCAAGGAGGTGTCATGTAGGCAGCCTACCCTAATGCAAGGATCAGTGGCTGATTCCACGGCTCGAACCCATGACTTATAAGTCACACGGAGACAATTTGATTGTTGCTCCAAGGCTCCCCTTCTTATTAGCTTCTACATCTGAATCTCTCTTTCGCCTTGGGATGTTATCAAGTTGTGGAATGAGGGAATAAAGACCATATATTAGTGCCAGGTAGATTGAGGAGTCTTCAACTTGTTACATTTCAGGTATCTCATGTAGAGATCATGAACTAGTCCGTTACTGTATCTTTATATTTTGTCTGATACTTCCAAGTTTTTCATGTCATATATTTTTGGGTCTGATGATATCCAATTGGAGAACTAATTGCTTGTTCCTGTAGTTGGTTCATGTACATTCCTAAATGGTGTTGACAGCTAAGTAAAAAATCTTGCTTGATTTTTGTTGCAGGCTGATATCGAAAAGGCAATAAGCGAGAATTGACAAGGTTGTGTCTAGTTCAGAAGTGCAGTCAATGAAACGTACGATATAAAGAAGAGAGCGCAAGAAGCTTTCTGTCAAATGCAATTTTCTTATTCTTGGTGTGCTCTTAAGTTCATTCCTTTTGGTGATGTTGAGGTAGTTTTCAGCCTTTGTTGGAGGATTCACGTGCTGCAAACATGAAAACATAACTAAATTGGTCCTAGTTACCTGATATTGTACATTATATTCTTGTACTGTCTGCACTTCCACTATCCTTTTATGTAGACTGATTATTAACTCTTAGAGATCATTTGGTTCACAGGCAAGTTTTGTATGGATTATAATGCAGAATTATATACAGTGACAATAATTGTTGGATTATTCTATTAATAGACGTTTCGTTCTTCACGTGCTGAGGGTCTATCACAACAGTTCCAGTATGTTGTTTGTTGTTCACATGATTTGGAGATAAAAGTATATACTCTGTATAACATACTGGGAAACATGCCCTGTTAATCGGATAAATGAATAGAGTACAGACAATTTGAGAAGGGAAAAAAGCCTAAAGGGAGGAAAAAAATTTCCGTTACCGGGAATCGAACCCGAGTCTCCTGGGTGAAAGCCAAATATCCTAACCGCTGGACGATAACGGAAGGATGTTGCTATTGCTCCCAACAAACGGATTGTATACGTGAATAGGACAACAAGGAAAAAAATTAAGGCTAAAGAAAGAATGATTGATATTGTTGTTTATAATAATTACAAAGTAATTTAACTAGTTGTTTATAACAGCGTAATTTAACTAGTTGCTTATAATAATACCGTTGGTCTATAGTACAACTTTATTCAATTTCGTACTTGGTTTATTATCATGTGTGGGAAAAAAAGAAAATGCTTGGCATGAGGCAATAATAAAGTAAAGAAAATAATAATTATCAATATATAAACATTTTGAAAATAAAAGTTATGTTGCATTACTACTATATAGAAGTGCCTTGGAAGCAGGAGGTCGTCATGCCAGCTTGCCGAGGGCTTCTTTGGTAATTATAGTATGAAAATATGAGATAAAAGATAAGTAATCTTGAATTTATCTCTTAAAATTAAAAAAAAAAAAATAATTTAAACACTTTCTTATAATGCTGAATTCAGAATTATAAATGTCGTAAAAAATATTGGTTGATTATGGAGAATAAAAGGGTTTAGCTTGAGGCGTGTTAAAGACACTGTCCTTAAGGATATTTCGCCCGCACTATTATAAATAAAAATAGGCGTATCCCTCAGGATTCAACAAGCTCTTTTAGTATAACTAGTAGCAAAAACAACAAAGATTGTATAAAACAAAAACCTAGCACAAAAGAAAAGCATAATTTTTTCACACACACTTTCAAATGAACAAGAAGATATATTTATATAGATTCCAATAGTTAATTGATCTGATGAACGTTAAAGCCATTAAGGCTTAACCAAAACATTAAAGCCATTAAGGCTTAACCAAAACGTCAAAGTCATTCAATGTATTAGGTGCCAAAACGTAAAGCCATTGAAAGCTATCAATTGCCTGTTACTTATCTGTATTGCTGTAAGTAAATAAAACAGTAATCTTTCTGAAAAATAAAACAAAAAGTTAGTAGAAATAATTCTGAAAAATAATATTCGAACTTCAAAATAATTTTTGAAACGACGTTGTAGGAACAAATCGAGCCCACTAAATACACAGTGTGTCCTTAAGGAAATTATTCCCCTCAAGTACCCGAGGTTTTGGAATATATCCTCCCAGGATAGAACGATTTAACTCACCAGTGTATCGGTACCTAAAACTCTGGTGATCGGCGAACCACTCGATGGTCGTAAAACACACTGGAATATTTTGTGTAGAAGAAGAAGAGGATTCAGAAAATTTCGTAAGTAAATATTCTGGGATTTGAAGGTCTATTTATAGCCAACTTGGTGATGTTTATAAAGAGGTTTGCAACCTTTCAGAATAGTCATGACTGTTGGAACAGGTGTGACCCTCTGAAGAGGTTTGCAACTTTTCAGAACAGTCATGGCTGTTGGAACAGGTGTGACCCTCTGAAGAGGTTTGCAATCTTTCAGAACAGTCATGGCTGTTGAAAATTTTTGCGGGAAATTTAAAACGAATTTAAATTAATCCGGGAAAGAAAAACGGGTTAGACCGGATCGGGTCGCGGGTTATCCCTCCATTTATTTTTCCGTCATTTTCCATTCACACCTCTTTTGTTATTATTTATTAAATAACAAACCCAACAATCCCCCATATGAATGTGGAATGGCTATAAACTTAAAGGAATGCACGAACGTGTGTGTGTTTTACAAACAAGAATTGATTGNATTTGATATCTTTAAACCGTCGAGCTTTGTTGTATACCTAGACAACATAAGTCACACAATCAATCCTTAACCATCTAGGGTTCTCACGGTTGTGTTCGTTTCAGCCATGAATACCGCCTGATTTCATGAGTGCTTAGAGAATGGGTCTTTACTTTCATTCTCCTTGAAGCGGCTTACACTTCACACTCACATAGGTGATTCCTAAACGTGTAATCCTAAAGACACACTATCTGGTCATATCCTGCCAGACTTAGCAAATCATTAAAAAGCTTTAAGCTTTATTGACTCATCAAAAAAGCCTTAATGCTTTACCTCGTTTTTGAACATTGTCTTCATCACGAGAATGGGTTGAGTTAGTTGACAATGTTGAACCGTCATTCATAACTTTGTTTGATCTCTTTGAACCTAGCTTTTGGGATCTCCAGTCTGCTAGGTAGAGTTACCGCCATGATGACTTGTCCTAGGCCTTTAACCCCATTCCTTTTGATGATCTTTCAACTGCCTCTCTAGATAGGCCTTTTGTAAGTGGATCCGACACGTTATCTCTTGACTTTACATAGTCAATTGTGATAACACCACTAGAGAGTAGTTGTCTAATGGTATTGTGTCTCCGTCAGATATGACGAGATTTTCCGCTATAGATAACGCTCCCTGCCCTACCTATTGCCGCTTGACTATAACAATGTATACATATAGGTGCCAAAGGTTTGGGCCAAAAATGGAATAGCTTCCAAGAAATTTCGGAGCCATTCAGCTTCCTCACCGTCCTTATCTAAAGCTATAAATGCAGATTCCATTGTAGAATGGGCGATGCACGTTTGTTTGGATGATTTCCAAGACACTGCTCCACCCCTAATTGTGAAAACATATCCACTCATGGATTTAACTTCAGAAGATCCGGTGATCCAATTTGCATCACTATATCCCTCGATCACGGAAGGATATTTGTTATAATGCAAAGCATAATTTTGGGTATGTTTCAGATATCCCAGAACTCGTTTCATTGCCATCTAATGTATTTAATTGGGATTACTTGTAAACCGACTCAGTTTGCTAATAGCACATGCTATATCTGGTCGCGTACAATTCATGATATACATCAAACTTCCCAAGACTCTTGCATAGTCCAGTAGTGAGTCACTTTCACCTTTATTTTTTTGAAGTGCATAACTCACGTCAATTGGAGTCTTTCCAATTTTGAAATCCAAATACTTGAACTTGTCAAGTACCTTTTCAATGTAGTGAGACTGTGATAATGCTAGACCTTGTGAAGTCTTGCGAATTCTGATTCCTAAGATCACATCAGCAACTCCTAAGTCTTTCATGTCGAATTTGCTAGCCAACATGCGCTTTGTAGCATTTATATCTGTCATACTTTTGCTTATTATCAACATGTCATCAACATATAAATAAACAATGACTTCATGACCTGGAGTATTTTTAATGTAAATACATTTATCACACTCATTGATTTTAAATCCATTTGCTAATATTGTTTGGTCAAATTTTACATGCCATTGTTTGGGTGCTTGTTTAAGTCCATAAAGCGACTTAACAAGTTTGCACACTTTCTTTTCTTTACCAGGAACCACAAAACCCCTCAGGTTGTTCCATGTAAATTTTTTCCTCCAATTCTCCATTTAGGAAAGCGGTTTTAACATCCATTCGATGGATTTCAAGACCATACACGGCCGCTAGTGCCACTAACACCCTAATAGATTCTATCCTCGTTACTGGCGAGTAAGTGTCAAAGTAATCAAGGCCTTCCTTTTGTCTACAACCTTTGACAACAAGTCTTGCCTTATATTTTTTAATAGTGCCATCAGCTTTAATTTTCCGTTTAAAGATCCATTTCGAACCTAAAGGCTTATTTGCTGGAGAAAGATCAACCAATTCCCATGTATGATTATCAAAATTGATTGAATCTCACTATTAACTGCCTCTTTCCAAAATGCTGAATCAGAAGACGACATAACTGCTTTAAAAGTTTGAGGCTCATTTTCAAGCAAGAATGTCACAAAATCTGGTCCAAAGGACGTAGATGTTCTTTGACGTTTGCTACACCTTGGATCGACTATACTTGGAGTATTTTCCTTTGGTTCTTCCCGAGGTCGTTTAGGTTTTTCACTTAACGACTCGCTTTCAGTTTTATACGGATAGATGCTTTCAAAGAATTCAGCATTATCCGATTCCATTACCGTATTAACATGAATCTCGGGATTATCAGATTTATGAACCAAAAATCGACATGCTTTTCTTTTTGTAGCATATCCAATGAAAACTTTAACCTTCAGCAGTTTATCCGAGGATTCCAAATATTGTCTTTCCCTCTGTCGATCATCGAATTTTAATTCTCTATAATTTTCTTAAGATTGTTACTTATTTGTATTGCTGTAAGTAAATAAAACAGTAATCTTTCTGAAAAATAAAACAGAAAGTTAGTAGAAACAATTCTGAAAAATAATATTCGAACTTCAAAATAATTTTTGAAACAATGTTGTAGGAACAAATCGAGCCCACTGAATACACAGTGTGTCCTTAAAGAAATTATTCCCCTCAAGTACCCGAGGTTTTGGAATATATCCTCCCAGGATCAAACGATTTAACTCACCAGCCTATCGGTTCCTAAAACTCTAGTGATCGGCGAACCACTCGATGGTCGTAAAACACACTGGGATATTTTGTGCAGAAGAAGAAGAAGATTCAGAAAATTTTGTAAGTAAATATTCTGGGATTTGAAGGTCTATTTATACCCAACTTAGTGATGTTTCTGAAGAGATTTGCAACCTTTCAGAATAGTCATGACTGTTGTAACAGGTGTGACCCTCTGAAGAGGTTTGCAACCTTTCAGAACAGTCATGGCTGTTGGAACAAGTGTGACCCTCTGAAGAGGTTTGCAACCTTTCAGAACAGTCATAGCTGTTGGAAATTTTTGCGGAAAATTTAAAATGAATTTAAATTGATCCGAAAAAAAAAAATGGGCTAGACCAGACCGGGTCGCGGGTCATCCCTCCATCTCTTTTCCCACAATTTTCCATTCACACCTCTTTTGTTATTATTTATTAAATAACAAACCCAACATTGCCAACGTTAAAATCAAATTTGTAATTTAAAAATATTCCATCAGTTATATCTATCAAGACCAATTAATATTTTATTAAAATAATGAACCTAGACATGATTATAAATATTCTTTTTGAGATATTAAAATATATTTTCTTAACAATCCCCCACGTAGCTCAAAAAAATATTAAAAAAATAGAATAAATAAAGAGTTTGCTGGGTTTTTGAGCATAATGCGTTGAATCTGGTGTCTCTTGGACTATGAACTAGACCTAAATAAAATAAAATAAACTTACAGAACAATTGGTGAAGTTTAAAACTCCTATGAACCAAAAATTCTTTTGTAGGTTTAGTATCTTATCTATCACATTATACTCGCACACACTTTGTTGTTTGTCGCGGTTTTGCGCTAATAGGCCATGCATGCCCTGATTTTCATGAGTGCTCTAGAAATTTTTTGCCATAATTTTCATAGAAGCGGCCCCACCCACACTCATATAGGTCCATCCATCAAGTGTATTCTGCAGCGCAATACACCACCTAAAATTAGGCTATGGATTAGATTAAGAGTTTAATAACTCAACCTCCCAGTCCTTGCAGTCTTGCACTATATATACACATACCATAGGAAATGATATAATTTAGTAGTGCAAATTTGATCAACTAATTACTTGTTATTACTCATGTGAACCTACTTCATGGGATCTCCAATCACATAGGTTGGGTTACCATCATAGTTGATATAGCTCAAATTGGCAAAAGTCCCATTCCCCTCGATGTTTCAGATATTAATTTTCTTCCCAAATGTGTAGTCAGAGGATCGGCCAAATTCACTTCTTACTTCACAAAATCTATGAAAATAATTCCATCTCTCAGCAACTGCTTTATCACATTATGTCTCAATCGGATATGTCTACTCTTCCCATTAAAGGATTTATTTTTAGCAATGACTATTGCAACTTGGCAATCACAATGCGTCGACATAGAAGGCGTCGGTTTTATTCCTAGTGGAATACTAACCAAAAGATTCTTTAACCACTCGGCCTCATTGCCAGCCAATTCCAATGCCACAACTCATATTCCATGGTAGATCTAGCTATTATTGTTTGTTTAGCTGATTTCCATGCCACAGGACCCCCACCGAGGGTGAACACATAATCACTAGTGGATTTTGTTTCATCTGAATCAAAGATCCAGTTAGCATCACTGTATCCTTCTAGTACAGTGGAAAATCTACTATATTTTATACCATATTCATCGTACCTCTCAAATATTTCATTACTCTTACTAATGCATTCCAATGATCACGACTCGGGTTTTGAGTATACCTACTCAATCTACTTACATCATATGCAATATCAGGTCTAGTAAAATTCATCAAACGCATTAAGCTACCAATAATTTGAACATATTTATTTTGATCTACAACATCTCCCTTATTCTTTTTAATTGAATACTAGCATCATAAGGAGTGCTTACTAGAACCACATAAAAAATATTAAATTTTTTAAGAATTCTTTCAACATAATATTTTTGAGTCAACATCAAACTATTGCCATCTCTTATAATTTTCATGCATAAAATAACACTAGCTTCTCCCATGTCTTTCATCTCAAAATTAGAAGACAAGAAAATTTTGATTTTATGTACCAAATCAAGACTAAAACTAAAATAAGCATGTCTTCTACATAAAAACAAATAATAACACATGTACCATCTATACATTTTGTATAAACATATTTATCTACTTCAATTGATGAAAAACCATCATTAATCAATACTTGATCAAATTTTTCATGCCACTGTTTAGGTGCTTGCTTTAGACCATATAAAGATTTTAGCAATTTACAAACTTTATTTTCTTGGCCAGATACTACACAACCCTCAGGTTGCTCCATGTAAATTTTCTCTGATAAATCACCATTTAAAAATGCAGTTTTAACATTCATTTGGTGAATAAAAAATTTATAAATAGAAGCCAAGGCAAGTAAAACACGAATTGTGAAAATTCTAGTTACAGGAGCATAAGTATCAAAATAATTAATATTTTGCTTTTGGGTAAAACCTTTTGCAACAAGTATAGCTTTGTATTTATCAATTGAACCATCCATATTGAATTTCTTCTTAAAAATCTATTTACAACAAATGGGTTTAGCTCCTAGAGGTAAATCAACTAAAATCCAAGTTTTATTTTGTAAAATTGAATTTAATTCTACATCAATAGCTTCTTTCCAAAATGAGGCATCATACGAAGAAATAACTTCAGAATATGTTAAAGGATCACTATCCACAAGATAAGTATAAAAATTATTATCAAAAGATTTTTCTTTCTTTGGTCTTTTGTTTCTTCTTAAATCCTCACTTTCAAAATTATTTTGTACAATTGGAACATGTGAAATATTATCGCTTGTAATAATAGGAGCATCGAAAATTTTCTCAAATTTTAAAGGAAAAATATTTTCAAAAAATTCAGCATTTTTTGTTTCAACAATAGTATTGTTTTCAAATACATCACTTTTGACTACTAAAAATCTATATGCTGCACTATTTTCAGCATACCCAATAAACATTCAATCAGATGTTTTATATCCTATTTTTCTCTTCTTAGGATCATGCAACATACTTTTAGCAAGACACCCATACACTTTCAAATTAGGGGAATACCTTTTCCATAAATTATAAGGAGTTTTACCCGTTTTCTTATAGGGAATTCTATTTTGTAAATGATAAGCAGATAAAATGGCTTCACCCCAAAGATTATCCGAAGCACTAGAACTAACAAGCATGCTCTTCGTCAGTTCCTTTAAGGTCCTATTTTTTCTTTCCACTACACCGTTTGATTGTGGAGAGTATGGCGGGGTTATCTCGTGAATTATGCCTTCTTTCTCACAATAATCATTCAACAAAATAAATTCACCACCTCTATCGGATCTAACTCTTTCGATTTTCTTATCTAATTGATTTTCTACTTCAGATTTATAAATTAAAAACTTATCAAAAGCTTCATCTTTATTTCTCAACAAATAAACTTTTGTATATCTAGAAAAATCATCTAAAAAAGTCACATAATATTTTTTTCCCTCCTCTAGTCATAGTTTGTTTCAAGTCTCCTAAATCAGTACGAATTAAACTTAATAATTCAGATTCTCTAAATACTGAAGCACATGATTTCTTAATTTGTTCAGCTTCTGCACAAATTTCACACTTATCAATATTCGAAAAATTAATATTTGAAATAACACCTTCAGAAGGCATTTTCTTAATGTAAGATAAACTAACATGTCCTAATCTAGCATGCCATAAATTAAAAGAATTAATCAAGTAAGCAGAAGTACTAGCATTTTCATTGATAATATTGAGTACAAACAAGTCATGATTATAATAACCCTTACCAACAAAATTATTCTTCTTGGTCACCACGACCTTATCAGATTCAAAAGAAACCTTCACCCCCACTTTTCCTAATAATCCCACAGAGACCAAATTGGCTCGGATACTAGGAACATGCAACACGTCATTCAATGCCAAAGTTTTGCAGGATGTGAGTTTGAGAAGAACTTTGCCTCTTCCAAGAACTTGAGTAGTTCTTGAGTCACCAAGATAGACAACTTCTTCTCCCTCCTCAACTTGGGTGTAAGACACAAAGTCTTTTCTGTTAGCGCATATGTGCCTAGTGGCTCCAGAATCTAACACCCAATCTTTCACATTTGTCACAAGGTTCACTTGAAAAACAACCACAACAATTATATCATTCACTTTGGCTTCAGTTAAATTTACTTTAGCCTTAGTGGGATTGTCATTCCCAACCCTTTTTCGGCATTGAGCAACATAGTGGCCAGGTTTGCCACACACAAAGTAGTTGCCTTTTCCCTTGAAGGTTTGATTGTTGGTTTTGGGCATATAACCATTTCTTTTATCATGCCTGTTACTTGATTTTCTCTGCCGGTGTTCTCCTCCACAAGGCTGCTTCTAGTAGTAATTTCTTTTCCTTTGTCAACAAAAGCGTGTTTGCAGTTCAAACTATCTCCACAAAAAACAGCAATATAAACAATTGGTGCAGCAGGAGTAGTAGCATCAACAACAACATTAGCAGCGTTATTCTCCATAATAACAATGTAAAATATCCTTAAGATTGTTGTAAAAAATATTGGTTGATTATGGAGAATAAAAGGGTTTAGCTTGAGGGTGTCTTTTTAAGATTGTTGTAAAAAATATTGGTTGATTATGAAGAATAAAAGGGTTTAGCTTGAGGCGTGTCAAAGATACTGTCCTTAAGGATATTTCGCCTGTACTGTGATAAATAAAATTAGGCGTATCCCCAGGATTCAACAAGATCTTCTAGTATAACTAGAAGGAGAAACAATAAAAATTATATAAAACAAAAACCCAGCACAAAAGAAAAGAAGAAGTTTTTCACACATACTTTCAAATGAACAAGAAGATATATTTATATATATTCCAAAAGTTAACTGATCTGATGAACGTTAAAGCCATTAAGGCTTAACCAAAACGTCAAAGCATTCAATGTATTAGATGCCAAAACGTAACGCCATTGAAAGATATCAATTGCCAACCGTTAAAATCAAATTTGCAATTGAAAAATACTCCATCAGTTATATCTATCAAGACCAATTAATATTATATTAAAATAATGAACCTAGACATGATTGTAAATATTCTTTTTGAGATATTAAAATATTTTTTCTTAACAATAAAAATGTAGAAATATATTTGCATTCGATGTATATGCCAAACAAATATGTTTCTGTAAAGTTTATCACTAAGCCATGGTAAACTTATATATGTATTTGTATTGGTCAAAATCTTACCACCACGATCAAGTTGCCCGACACCCCGCCTCGATAATCAGGTGGTGAAAATCAATAGAGCCTACTCCATTTCTCCTCTGAGACATCCGAAAAATTGGAAAGGGTAACACCTAAAGCCACGATCAGAATACATTCGTGACAAGAAAGCGTCGAGTCAAGCAACGGGTAAAGGAACCTCGATTATATATAGTCAAGAAAAGCTCTCCATTGGGAGGCACTTCTCCATTCTCCCGAGAAAAAGAGAATCAAAAGCTCCTTTCTTGTATCTTAGAAAACGGAGGAATGACCCCAAAGAAATCATGTAAATCTGCTTTTTTATCAATTGAAGAAGGCAATGCAGAATCTTAATAAGATCAATCATGCCTCTTTCGTCTCATATGCAATCGGTATCGTTAACATTTCGATCTGAATTTAATTATATTTGACTAGGATTTACCCCTTCATCTTTGATTGATTTGTTCAAAAAGATTTTTAAATCTTTTGAGTCAAACAGTATTTATACTTTAATTTATCACTCAATCATAGTAGATTAACACAGTTTGGTGCATGCATCCGGATTCGCATAAATGCTTTCTACAATATTTAGAACAACTGATAGATAATAATAAGAGAAAATTAACAACAAACAAATAATAATTTAATGACACTTATGCCATTTACGTGATCTTAAGAAAATGATAAGTCAATAGTCACTTTAGCTCAATTCTCAATTGCTTATGATTGAATTGAGCGGATCGTACGGATAAAATCGTTACATGATTTTACTATAATAAACATAATTGAATATCTTGTGGAGCAGACAAAAGTTATAAAGAGGTGAAATATTTTTTAATATACTAAAGTGTTTGTATTTATCAGATCAGCCAATCAAATGAATCGTGATACTCGTAACGATCGACTTTACGAAGATTCCATTGGATTTCGGAAGCTAGTAAAGCTCTTCGCATCGCGATGCCTATTGTATCGGCGCCTTCGTACTTGAACCTGTCCTTTTTCTGGTATTCCTTATAAAAAAGACTAAGCGGTTGTTACAAATAATCCGGTTTACAAGTCCGGAGTCGAATCTCAAAGAGAACTAAGGCTTGATACAGTTGTTCAATATTGCTAAGAAACACAAGTCCCAATACTTTCTTAATTATAGAGATTATAATATTTATTTCGAACTAATTAACTAACAACATAAAAGCAATAAAATTATCAACAAACAAGGATGAAATTCGAGACAAGACTAAGGAGGTCTAGAGTTATAATTTTTTCAATTGTCGGAATTATTCCCGCTATGCCTTCTATAATTTCGCCTAAGTATTCTCTACCGATCGTGAGTACTTCGGATATCATAATTCTCTTCCGAGCAACTACCACAAATTTACTGGACATATTCTTCCGAACTACGCTAGCTGGCACTAGTTTATCGCTCACTAAGATCGCACCAAGGTTTCGTTATTCCTAATTCTACCTTTAAACCCTTCGTAATGATTCCCCACATACGTTAGAAGTGATGTTGTTCAACAACTACCTAAATATGTACCATTTTTCAAGCAATACATACTAAATCGGCACAGTGATCACGCTCAACTGAGTCTACAAAAGACTTCGCGGGCATTGCAAATATAACCTGAGTATTACTGCCCAGAGTCGAACCACAGAGAATTAACCTATCAATTACTACTGTCAGATTTACTCAATTCACACAACCTGTTTTTCCAAACTTTCTGATTCACAATGGTTGATTATCTAACAACTAATACTGAAAGTACTGAATAACTAAATATTAACTAAACTTTATGTGTAAATAATATAAAGAAAGTCTAAGACAATGATTTTTCCCGTTGGTACTTTCCTTGGTTGTATATGTCCTATAACTATGATTTAGCTATCTCTAACAATCATTAACTCTCCATCTATCATAATTCTTTCTCAAGTAATTATAATAATCTACTAGACACACTTTCTTAAGCTACGCTAGCTACTTGCACAATACGGTTCACTTAGATTGCACCTGGGGTTTCGTTATCTCTAATCCAACCCCTAAACCTTCGATTATGACTCTCGTCTATACTTCGGGAGTGATGTTGTTCATACAATCACCTAAATATGCACTTTCTCTCAAGAAGATACATAACAAATAGGAACGGATAATTGAGGGCCCTTTCAACTAATCCACAATCAAAATATAGATGAACAATTAGATATTAACAACCAAATCTAATTATATTGATAAAACAACCAAGTTATTCCCAACGGGTTCTACCAAAACCTTAGATTAAGGTTTTTAGCTACTCATGACAATGGGGAAATCAAATACTAAAAGATTCATAATCATAAATTGCAAGAAAATAAAGAAGAATAGAAACAATGATGTTTTGGGTGATCTCTCACACTTGTTTTTCTTGCCAAAGTACTCTCTAATAATGTTACATGCTTCCCTTGGGCGAGTTCTAGTATTTAAATAGGGTTTTGGGCTAAGAATTTCGGAATTTGCACATAAGTCCTTTAATTTCCCGTCGCCTGCCGCGGTCCTACCGCGCCCACGCTAGGACCGCGGCCAAAAGGCCTCTCTGAATCTCATATAGCAGCTCGCCGCGGTCCGGCCGCGGTTATGCCGGGACCGCGGCAGTTCACCTCCAGGCATAATTTGTGTATTTCAAATGGTTCATTTGGCGACTTTTGTGCGATTGACTTCTTTTTCTTCCATAAATGATCCAAAATCACTCCATAGCCTTCTTCTACTGTATGTAACCTGAAAAATATGAAAAGCAATAATAAGAGCATTTTGCTATCACTTTTACAATAAAAACTCTACAGAAAGTGGTTGTTTTGAGGCTTAATCATAGTTCAATTCACCTATTATCAACACCCCACACTTAAAGCTTTGCTCGTCCTCGAGCAAGTTGAACCACACTTCTATGCCTAATCGCTCAACGAATTACCCAATTTTATGTCACACCTGCCATTATGACAAAACAACCTAAGCAGTGCAACTGTCACACCTCAGATGCAGAGTCTAATTCCATGCCACACACATGCTCACTCTAGTTACTCTAACAGAGGTGAAGACTTGCTGTTTCTTCCTGAGTCACATGCCCTCACATCAATAATTTTAGAGAAGTTCCACACATATAGAATCACGCACAAAGAACTTTAGATAGAAAGAATTTACTCACTCTCAGCAAAGAACATTCATATGCCACGCAGATACACCATAAGTTTGCCCTTAGTGTAATACTCTACTAATCGAGTTGTTTTAGTATAAGATCAAGAGGTCTTTATTTGGTTGTAATGTAGGCTAAGAGAAGGATAGGATATATTTGGATATAGTGACTAACCTCCCTAAGCACTTTTAATACATTCTTCCTTTTAATCCATTTTCCGTGTTCAGCCCAGTCATTCTCCCACACTTGTGTCATAAGTTATCCCCACTTTTCTAGGTGCAATTGGCCTTTTTTTTTTCTTCTATGCACTATTGTAGGACCACTTATTTACAAGGTCCTTCTCTATAATTCAAGACACACACATTTTCTTTAACAACCATTTCACCCTTCAAGTGTTTTCCTGGTTTCTTTTTTTTACTCCCCTATCACCCCACACTTCGACTTTTACATAATCTTTAAAAAACTCAAGTGCTTCTAGGAGGCAAAGGGTCAAGCTATTCAACACATGGATGCAAGTTATAACAAGGTTACCAAAGAAACATGCTTAAGCTCAAAGGGGTTAACTATGGTAATACTTACAGGTGGATTTATAATTAGACTGGCTACACAAAGAAATACCTCAATCATATCTAAAACCAAACAACTTCTATTTCGCTTTGCAAACACACAGGGCAAGTTCTAGGTATCACATGCAAACACAGAATACATGCAATTCTCACACACACTTGGCACGTAACTCATTCCGAATTAGTTCGTCACACACTCATATGATCATTCAAGCAAGACAAGGTGTGCATAATTAAGGCACAAATTATGAGTCTACACATGAGCCTAGACGTCGCACTCTCAAGTTCGTTTACTTGTTAGCAGGTGTACACATCAAAAGGGTGCAGTCCTACCCTTACCCATCCTAATCCAAGAGAGTCTTCAGAGTCTTAAAAAAAATTCTACCTAATCCGGTTCAAGAAAAAGCCCTTGGAAAAGAACCGTGGTCAAAGGAAAATCAAGGGAAAATTACTACACTACCTAAAAAGAGAAAAGAAAATAAAAAAAAAATCTACGTGGACTACTTCCCTCAAGAGTACTGTCCAAGTGGTCCATCCTCAGGAAGAGTCCTTTATCCTTTTTTTTAATGTTTTTAACAACCGAATTTGACCCTCAAGAGACCCGTCGACAAGTGTCCATCGTTAGGCCAAGTCAATTATGTATAAGATGATACAACAATACAACTATAGAATTACAACATGCTCAATATATATGTACACTACAAAACAACACAACAACAAGTCTCCCACCCCACACTTAAAATAATGGCATGTCTCCATGTTATAACATAAATAAAGAGCAGTAGGGTAAGAAGACTTCCCTAAGTATCAGTCGGAGTTGGAGACCGTGCTGGGGTCCACATGGCAAGCTCTACCCAAAGCACGGAACCATGCCATAAAGCGGTTCTCAGACCGGGCCTGTCGCTGAGACATAGCATCCATCCTCACATGCAGGCAATCCACCGAGGTTCGAATGTCCTCGAGCTCCTCCTCCACAGAACGTAGCATAGGCCAGGTGGACTGTGATCGAGAGAGTCCTGCCCTAGTGTGGGGATGCCGAGAGGGTCCGGCTCCGTCATAGGACCTCCTGGAGGGTTCCATTGGTGCTGGGGCTTCATCCTCATCATCAATATCTATGGTCGTGGGCGCATCTCTGCCCACTGAGATCCTAGAAGTTCTGAAAGGTATCTTTGCGGGCAATGTGCCATCAGTAGGACTAGTGGGGACACCCTGAAGCCGATACAATGTTGTCACTAATGAGGGAAAGTAAAATCCCTTAGACTGCAGCAAGGATCGGAGGATCATTTCATCACCAATAAGTCGCGCCGTATCAAAGTCACACTTGGTGACAAAGCACCATACCAGTATAGCCCGTAGGTGGTTCACATCGGTTGTGTTGATTGTGGGCAAGAACCGGCTGCAAATGATGGTGAACCAGCACTTGGCCTCGTGTGTGAAGGACTTGGAGTGGAGGGTGATGTTTTCCTGTATCCAGATAGGTTGACCATCTACGCAGATTGCTTCAATCATGGTTTCCCAAGAGGTCCCATGGGCGTCGTGATAATGATCAACATCACCTCTGAATTGGGGCAGCTGCAAAACCTGGCGAATCTTAGGGATTGAGGCATCCACCACCTTGCCACGCACAATTACCTCCCGGCCCAAATGTTCCTAGCAGTTTTTGTATAATTCCCTGACTAGCATCGGATTTGCTATTTCGGGCTCATCAAACAAAAATTCCATCTCCCTCCGTCGTATCTCCTCGTACATGTTTGGGCTTTCCATACGGAGGGCAGCCCTATCCACAGAAATCTCCGGGATAAAGGTTTTCGTGGCCTTCGCATGAAATGCGTCCTCTGCCCCCTAAGAATGGAACCTAGCTTCATCATATATTGGCCAATGGGAAGTACTTGTCGAGCCTCTTTGCCTCTTTCGTGCCATAGTACCTGCAACAAGACAGGGCAACTATCAGGTGCATCCTAAGATGGGCCATTCGAATGGTTACTCAGACTTCGCCACCCGATGGCACTAACAGTTATCATTGGCCAAACAATGCCAAAACACCCAATTGCTAAGTGGCCTCAATTGGCCAACCCTTACTACTATTACTCCACACCACTATCAACATGTCAAATTCTACCATAATACCCCACACAACCCTTCATCAGTCAAATATGTCAACCACCACAACCACAACCAATTAAGATGAGCACAAAGTGCTCCAAAATGTACAACACATCCCAAAATTTTTCGGCCATAAAGGCCCAACCACCAAACTTCGCCCTAAAAATTGTTTCTAGGTCTCCAAACACACTACAAATCTCCACCACAAGTTAAGCACCATGAAACCCAACATCTAATCATCAACCATGGCTAAAAGAAGCAAATACAAGAGAAAATAAAGAAAAAGATACAATTTATACACTACAACACAATCTAGGGTTAGGAAAACTAATTTACACTAACTATTTGAA
>MU767604.1:100715-115403 GCA_026770625.1 Nicotiana glauca | reverse complement strand
CCCCCCCCCGATCAACATAGTTAAAAGCCTTCTCTTTACCACAAGTTTTATACTTACCTTTATTTCTTTCTCTTATTTGAATAAAAAATGTCCAAACAAGAGATGTTTCGGCCCATTTAGAAGGTTGTCTAGAAAAAGTTGGGGGTAGTAACAGGGGGGTCAACCGAGACATCATTTGAATTAGTTGGGTTAACTTGAGTAACAGGACTAGTGGGTGTATCATCATCCAGTTGTGTTTCATCTAAATCTATTTCCTGCTCATCTTCTTCATTAATAGTTGGATTACCATAAAGAGAATTCATATATTCGTGATCTAAGTTTTCACCACCTCTAACATTATGCACATATTGACTCTCCGTAAATTTAAATAAAGTATTATCACTATCAAGAATAGGAGCAGGTAAATGGCGGGTATGGGGTTTGGGTAGGGGAGGCCGGGGAATTAGAGGAGGAATAGATTGGCCACTAGATTCACCACTCTTCGATTTTCTCTTATTTTTACTAAATATTTTTTTAAGGAATAGGCCATTTTAATTATAATTATACAAAGTAATTAAATAAACAAATAAAATTATAATATTAAAACTAAAGAGTTGGAATGATTTTACCGAATTGACGAACAACTTGTTGAAAATTAATTATCGTTAAGGACTTGAATACTTCAATTCACCAACTTCATAATTTTTTACACAAGTTGCAATAATAAAGTAACTGATTTTAGAAAAGAATTAGAGAAAGATTGATGATTTGGTGACGAAAAATAAAAGAATGAGGCGGGTATTTATAGTAGAAAATAGAAAAAAAATATAATTATAAAAAGTTTGGGGGTTAACTGACTATTTTATAAATAGCAACGGCTATTTTGGCAGCAATAACGACTATATTTTAAATGGGTAACGGTCAGAAATTTAATTGAGTATTTTTTTTAGAAAAAATTAGCCATTGGGGACCGTTTGAGACCAGTTAGGACTGGTTAAACCGGACTACTTAGGAGTCGGTCCAGGCCCAAACGGTCCCGGTCCTAACGGGTCCCTACTGTGAACCGGCCCACATGGGCCTGTATATCTCCTTTGTGCCAGGCTTAAATGGGTAGGACCGTTCAGGCCCACTACCCATATGGGCTCGCGGGCCTGGGCCGGTCCTGGGCCTAACCGGCCCACTTGCCACCCTTAGTGTCGGTCAACCATGCTTCAAGGAGCTTTTTCATGGCCGCTGACTTTTCTTCTCCTGTTGATGTGGATGCCCCTTTTCCATTTGGTTTGGTTGTGCTACAATAGGGGGAGGCGACCTCTCGCTCCTGGGGGTAGTGGGTGTCACATTATCTGCTCAGTGCTTCATAGCTCTCGTTGATAGTGTTCATTAGGTTGCCGAGGATGCCACCTGTCACTTTAGTCCTGTTTCCTTGGTTACTTGACATGTAAATTTTCGTACATACAGAGAGAGAGAGAGAGAGAGAGAGAGAGAGAGAGAGAGAAACCTTGTGGTATGTTAGGTTAGCAACTCACATGAGTTATAGATCTAAAGGAAACTAAAAGTTAGCTAAGAATTTTCCACAGACGGCGTCAAACTGTTTGCAGGGTTTAGCCAATTAGATTTAATAAAACAGAGTCAATCTTAGCCAATATTAATATCTAAAAGATACGTTAACTGATTTTTTAGTAAGGTACTATGTGTATTTGATTAAATGTCAACAAGCGTGAACAACACTAACAATATTAAATGATTCAAAAGGAGGAGGATTAACATTAAATATCAATAAATAGCAATGAATGACATTGAAGTAAAGAAGAACATGTGAGTCACACATAAATGGGTGAGATATATGTATACTCTTTCTAACAATGATTAATGATTGATTAGCCTTCGAATATTCAAGTTATTCTTGGATCAAGTGGAAAGGTTAGGCAAGAATCGTGGTAAAAATGTATTTTTCATGTCTTTGCAATAAAGCTTGATTCTTTATATAAAGTCAATGTATTTTCTTACATGTGAATATCTTGTGTCCCCTATCTTTCTCTCTTTCTATTAATGGGAACATATACCTAAAATCCTTATGGTACAGGTGCATAGAATATCCACTAGAATATTCTCTTTTATTTCTTATCCTAAAATTAGCCGTTATAACTCTCCCTAAGATGCTCGACCTCGACCTTGATCTACGATGACTTCTTGACCTTCGTCTTCATTGATTCGTCAACCCACCCTTCATCTCTTTAAGGGACCACTTCAGCCTCGGGCAGGACTTCGTTGAAGTCGTACTGATCGATAACACGTGGCAGCCTATGAAGGCTCTCTTAATGCTGACGCGACTTGCTTGCGTCAAAGATAATTTTTGGCCCATACATATATGGCCTTCTATCATTTCCACCGTCATAATATAATTAGTTAACTCTATATATTATGGAAACTACCAACCTTTTAAATGTTTTGGGAGGTGGGTGAACCATGACGGAGAGAGAATTTAAGATGTGAAAAGTTTTTTTATAAGATTTGACTCGTACATTTTTATGGTATATGATGCAATTATAACCATTAGACTGCAAGGATAATCTCGTTAACAATTTCTTCTTGAAATGGTTAGTCAAATTAAAGAATTAATTATTAGTTTGTAAGAATACTATGTTTTCTTTTCAGTCGGACTTAGTACTGAGGTGAATTCATATTAATAAATTACAGGCATTAAACAAACATTTGGTTGGTTAGATATCAGATGATGGGATTTTTTCCTGTCCAAATCTCACACATTTGTTTATGAAAAACAAGAACAACATTAGATAACATGTTAGTATCCTACAGCATGCATTATTTTAAGTTCTAATTAATATATTTAGATATCTGTCAGGACAAAACTAGCTTTATCACTAACTGTGCTCAATCACTAACCAAAATACTAACATCGACTGACAGGTAAATATAGGCAAACCCTAGAGGTTTTTTGGAGTGTGGCGTGCGATGCCAAGGCACAAGCCAAAAGTAATAGTACTAGAGATCCGGAAAAAAGCGATCAAAGTTGGTCATCTACAGACCAAAAAGCGACCAAACAGGGCTGGTCGATATTTTGCTGGTCCATTTACTTTAGGGATCAAAGTTGGTCACCAATTGTCACACCTCTTTTTTTACTATCACTGTTTGCTCAAAATTTATCACACACTTTATGAGTATAAAATAATATATATGAATCACGGGAAAATCATAGCAAATCGTAATAATCCATTAGACCAAATAAAAGAAACGATAATAAGTACTCAAGGTTAGGAGAAGAAATATCAGCAGCTTTTATTGATAATATTGGTTTGGTCTGCCTCTCCATGAAGAGGTTTAGAGCCTTACAATGGTGTTTCCTCTTCCCATAAGATGGGTATCTTTTTCTCTTCTCTCTCTTTTGTGAATAGTGGTGAAGAAGAAGCCCCCCTTTCTAGGGCTTCCACTCTTAGTATTTATAGATGTGAGCTTCGTGAGCTGGCAATAAATGGCCGTGGCCGCGCTGAGGTTCCGTCCCCGTGGGGGAATGAATGGGCCGTGCCCTCGTAGATTAAATCGGACAAGAGTTGAATCCTGTTATGAATAAGTGGCCATACCAATTATTAATTATGAATTAGCTCAAGACGAGATTAGCTCCGTTAATTACCGCGAGATCGGATTCTGACCTATACAGTTAGTCCCTCTGCTTATTGAGGTCGTGTTTCGGCCAAGCTCGATGAGAGGACTTTATCGATTGTGATTTGAAAAAACTCGAATAAGGGGGTTGACTTAGTGAAGATGGTGGCCTTAGGTGTTTACACGTTGGAGATGGCCATAGCCTTTCATACATTGGAGATGGCCGTAGCCTTTCATATAATGGCGATGGCCGTAGCCTTTCATATAATGGCGATGGCCGTAGCCTTTCATATAATGGCGATGGCCGTAGACTTTCATACATTGGAGATGGCCGTAGCCTTTCATATATTGGCGATGGCCGTAGCCTTTCATATAATGGCGATGTCCATAGCCTTTCATACATTGGAGATGGCCGTAGCATTTCATATATTGGCGATGGTCGTAGCCTTTCATATAATGGCGATGGCCGTAACCTTTCATATAATGGCGATGGCCGTAGCCTTTCATATATTGGCGATGGTCGTAGCCTTTCATATAATGGTGATGGCCGTGGGGAATAAGTATGCGCCGGGTACGTATTTGGTCACGTCCAGAATTTTGAAGGCGTACGGTACATTCTTTCAGCATTTGTAGGCCGTTGCGATTATTCCGACGGCGGGACATTGGCGGATGGCTGAGAAATCGCTTCGTGGAGCTTGTCATAATGACACATGCTTTGGCAGAACCGAACCGTTTTACGGTTGGTCATGCAGTTAATGATGGCTATTGGGTTTCGCGAAATCCATTTTCGTTGCCTATAACGGTGGGTTGAGGCATTGATTTCTCATATCATCATTGTTCATCTGAGAGAAATTCTGAAGAAACTTTTTCATTCTGCTAATTCATCTTCTCCTTTCTTTCCTTTGATTGTGGTAACCTTTGTCTTCCCACCGAATTCTACCCCTTTATCTTTATTAGATCAACAATGGCAGGCAGTTCTTCCCATGATGCTCTTCCAATAGATTTTTCGGTCAATTCTCCAGTAGTTGAAGGGCCATCTCCGGTAATGGGAGGTGCAGAACCGGTGGAGACCGATGAAGTTCCATCGGCTGACGAGATTGTATCTCTGCCCGGAGGCCTGATGACTGACTTTACTGTCGATGGTGGAGAGGATCAGGTGAACGAAGCCCCTTCAATGGGGGAAATTGGGATGTCCCAACTACGGGAACAAGGGTTCATCCCCAGCTATGCTGATGTCGTTCTTTCTAGAAGCGAGGAGAGGGTCCACACCGACCGCAAGGGATACTGCGTCTTTTATGACTATCCCTTCAAGTTGGTTTTTAAGATCCCGCTCCCAATGCTGGCGGTTGATTTCTATCGTTATTACGGGGTATGCCCGTGTTAGCTTGCTCCTTATTTTTACAAATTGCTAGCAATGTTTATCAAATATGCAGAACTGGCCGGTAGGGAGGTCACGCTTAACATGTGCTTAGTCTCTACGCTCCCCAGAGAGTTCGCGGTACCATGATTCAAGCGTGCCCTCGTGGGTCGAGGGGCCTGACTGCGAAATTGGATGACAAGGTCGACCACCGTCCTTTTGAGCTTTTCTTTTACATTAGGACCGAGCATTTAGTGGCGTGTCTCACTGGGTTCCCAGAGGCTTGGAACCATGCACGTAAGTTTCTTTATCGTCGTATTCTTTTTTTTTGTACCCCGCATTCATGAGTGCTAACTCGTGTCAATTTTGAAGCCGAAAAGTCGCTGACGGCTCCGTTAGCTGGGATACATGGGTGGGTTGAGGCCGTGCTTCCTCATACCGAGGGGGCACGCACGTGGGTGTCTTTTTGGGAGAGGCATGGCCGCAGGCCTGCTACAGGTGAGAATTTGACTTCTTCCTTTATTCTGCTTTGATTCGATTTTATTTACCAACTTTGCTTTTCTGTGACAGGGAGGGCACATCATGACAGGGCTCCTCAGCTGGCCTTCCGGCGATCGGGTGCAGTTGCCCGGCTTATTGCAACACCAGTATCGCGCCGCGTACCGAGGGCGGCGTCAATTGAATTTTCGGCAGCTCCTTTTCCGTTGCGGGCCGCACTTCTAGTTGAGGGGCCATCAGGGGTTGTGCGCCCTAAAGCGGAATCACCCTCAGACGGGGAGGAGGAGGAGAAGCCGCTGATTAGACGCAGGGTCGTGTTCACGCCGGCTCCTTCTATGGTAATTAATTTGGATTCCCCCCCAGTGTATGCGGAAGAGAGTGTGGCCGTGGCGTCCACCCTTGAGAGCGAACAAATAGTAGGGTTTGCCCCGGCTAGCTTAGGCCATGATGATACTGCCGCTTCGGCGACTAAGTTAGTGGTTCCAGTTGTTGAGATGGGAGGTAGTTCCTCAGCGGCTGTTGTTGTTGGTGAACCAAGAGCTCCTTCAGCGGCTATGGCGAGTGCCTCAACCTCGCGGGCGACAGGAGGAAGAAGTGATGCTGGAGGAGACGGATACGAGTCCGAGTTCGACTTTGATCCTGATGACGTATGTATTATTCAAGAAGGTCTCACCAACTCAACGGTGCGTGCCAAAGGGCAATCTCGCTTCATTGAGGTTCCCGCGGAGTCAAACTTATTGCTCCAAGGGAATAACTTGGTGCTGCTATTTGAGGTGCTATGCTCGGAGACCGAGAACGCATCGTTGAGGGACGTCACAGATATCGGACTAATGAATGAAGTGGCCGTGATGGGCCTGAGGGTACGTTACTATGACCTTAGTTCATTTTTTCCTTGCCTTAGTTTATTCTTTACCGTAATCGTTGTTTTTGCTTTGCAGTCTTATCTGCTAGAGGTGGAGAGCATCCACCGAGCCCGCATCCGCTCGGGGGTCTTTTTATGGGCGCTGGAGAAGTATCGTGGTTGTCGAGATCGGTGCCGGGAGATGCGCGAGCACTTGAGGAACGACCCCCGTAGCCGGGCCTTGGTCGAGGAGCTGGCGAGGCGGGAGCTTCAGGTGCAACAAGCACTTGGCAGAACAAGCGCCCTCGAGGAGCAGCTTCGTCAGAAGGACGAGGAGCTTGAGGTGGGAAGGTGGGACGCAGCTAAGAGGGAGCGCCAAGATCAGGCCAAGGCAGTGGAGGCCGTTGCGGCATGGAACGGGAAGGTGACCGCATTGGAGGGTGAAGTCGTGACTTTGAGGCAGCAGGCGAGGACCGCTTCGACGAAGGCCGTAGGGTTGGAGGAGGCGCTTCGTATTCGTGAGAAGGAGTGGGGGTTGGAGAGAGCTGCCACGGCTTTTAGAGAGGCGGGGCTAGAGGACCGCATTGGGGTCTTTGAGCAGGACGCCCAAGCCATGGCGGATCGGATCGCGGCCTTTGAGGGGGAGAATCAGTGCCTACGGGACCAGGCCACCCCTTCTAACTAGGCTCGCGAACTTTGGGTTTTTGCCGAGGCCCAACGTGATGTATATAAGAATTTGTGGGAGGCCGGTATCGTGACCGAGGCTGCTTTCGAGGAAGCGCGTCAGAAGGCTCGTGAGGCCTGTACTGACTATGGCTTTGATGCGGCGACGCCAGAGGTTGGTGATGGTGTAGATGATGGTGCGGATGGCACCGAGTAGAAAGATTTGTTGTATTTTTTTCTTGTTTCGCTCGCCGCTTGGAATTTTAGGTGTTTCTTATTTTTCTTCTCTTTTTTTATTGACCGGCCTTGGCCGGGTGTAATCGGGGATGAACCGTCATTGACTTTGTAAATATATAAATTTTCTTTTCCATTGACTTCCTTGTGCTTGTTTTGTGTCTTTCCTTTTTCCCCTTAGACTTTTCTTTTGCGCGTGTTCAAGGGGTGATTTGCTGAGTTTGACCCTGGTAGGCATGTTAATTTCTGGTTATTAGTGGCCTTGCTTCTTCGACTCAGTGCGGGCGAGTCTTAGCCATTATTTGGTGATAGCGGCGCTTAGACTTAGTTCCAGTTCGGACGCGGTCGAACTACCGGTCGTGATGGTAAAAAATGCGACCTTGTAGTTTGACTGGGGCCGAACTTTACGTGGCCCGAATCTTAATTCGAGTTGGGAGTAATTACTTGAATGGCGAGAGTGCCTATCCTGCGCTTCGATTCGTTGGAAGTCTGGCTTTGCTTTCACTGATGAAGGCATTTGGCCTGAGTCTCGGTTCAACTGTGGTTGAATTTGCTAAATTTGAGGACGAAGGCGTGCATCCTTGTAGTTCGAGCGAGGTCAAGCTCGTTGGATTTAATGGCGAAGGCACATAGCCTGAGTCTTGGTTCAACCGTGGTTGAACTTATTGGCGAATGCATGTAGCCGGAGTTCTAGTTTAACTGCTGTTGAACTTTGTTAAATTTGATAGCGAAGGCACATAGCCTGAGTCTTGGTTCAACCGTAGTTGAACTAATTGGCGAAGGCACGTAGCCGGAGTCCCAGTTCAACTGTTATTGAACTTTGTTAAATTTGATGGTGAAGGCACATAGCTTGAGTCTTGGTTCAACCGTAGTTGAACTAATCGGCGAAGGCACGTAGCCGGAGTCCCAGTTCAACTGTTGTTGAACTTTGATAAATTTGATGGTGAAGGCACATAGCCTGAGTCTTGGTTCAACCGTAATTGAAATAATTGGCGAAAGCGAATAGCCTGAGTCCCAGTTCAACCGTAGTTGAACTAATTGGCGAAGGCGAATAGCCTGAGTCCCAGTTCAACCGTAGTTGAACTTTTTGGTGAAGACGCATAGTCTATCTTGGTTCAACCGTAGTTGAAATAATTGGCCATGGCGAATAGCCTGAGTCTCGGTTCATCTGTAGTTGAACGTTTTGGTTAAGGCGCATAGCCTGTCTTGGTTCAACCGTAGTTAAACTTTTTGGTGAAGGCGCATAGCCTGTCTTGGTTTAACCGTAGTTGAACTAATTGGCGAAGGTGAATAGCCTGAGTTCCGGTTCAACCACAGTTGAACTTTTTGGTGAAGGCGCATAGCCTGTCTTGGTTCAACCGCAGTTGAACTTGTTGGCGAAGGCACATAGCCTGTGTCCCAGTTCAACCGTAGTTGAACTTTGTTAATTTTGATGGCGAAGGCACATAACCTGAGTCTTGGTTCAACCGTAGTTGAACTTTGTTAATTTTGATGGCGAAGGCACATAACCTGAGTCTTGGTTCAACCGTAGTTGAACTAATTGGCGAAGGCGAATATCCTGAGTACCGGTTCAACCGTAGTTGAACTTTTTGGTGAAGGCGCATAGCCTATCTTGGTTCAACCTTAGTTGAACTAATTGGCGAAGGCGAATAGCCTGAGTCCTGGTTCAACCGTAGTTGAAGTTTTTGGTGAAGGTGCATAGCCTGTCTTGGTTCAACCGTAGTTGAACCAATTGGCGAAGGCGAATAGCCTGAGTCCCGGTTCAACCATAGTTGAACTTTTTGGTGAAGGCGCATAGCCTATCTTGGTTCAACCGTAGTTGAACTAATTGGCGAAGGTGAATAGCCTAAGTCCCGGTTCAACCGTAGTTGAACGTTTTGGTGAAGGCGCATAGCCTATCTTGGTTCAACCGTAGTTGAACTAATTAGCGAAGGCGAATAGCCTGATTCCTGGTTCAACCATAGTTGAACTTTTTGGTGAAGGCGCATAGCCTGTCTTGGTTCAACCGTAGTTGAACTTGTTGGCGAAGGTGAATAGCCTGAGTCCCGGTTCAACCGTAGTTGAAATTTTTGGCGAAGGCGCATAGCCTGTGTCCCGGTTCAACCGTAGTTGAACTTTTTGTTGAAGGCGCATATCCTGTCTTGGTTCAACGGTAGTTGAACTTGTTGGCGAAGGCACATAGAATGTGTCCCGGTTCAACCGGAGTTGAGCTTTTTGGTGAAGGCGCATAGCCTGTCTTGGTTCAACCGTAGTTGAGCTAAATTGCGAAGGCGAATAGCCTGAGTCCCGGTTCAACCGTAGTTGAACTTTTTTAATTTTGATGGCGAAACACATAACCTGAGTCTTGGTTCAACCGTAGTTGAACTAATTGGCGAAGGTGAATAGCCTGAGTCCCGGTTCAACCGTAGAACTTTTTGGTGAAGGCGCATAGCCTGTCTTGGTTTGTGGGTTTTTGAGAGCTGAAGCTCGGTTTTGATTCGAGATCTTGAGCAGCTTAATCGTTGTCTTCCCAATCGGTGTATGTAGGCTGTCTTGAAGAGATTCTCGATTCGAGATTCCTCCGTGCCGGTTTTCGGCTGGAGCCCTTATCAGGGATGTGGGAGATCTCTTACGGAGATTCTCCCCAAAAGGGGGCTTCTTCTTGTTTGCACTATCTGATAGATGAGAGACAGAGGAATTGGATCTCGATTCGAGATCTTCGAGTTCCATCGGTCTGATATGCCGCTTTGGCATGTTTGAGCTGGGTTGTTCTTCCTTTTCAGGCGTTTCTTTCCTTTTGGTCCATGGAAGAACTACGCGATTTTGCTATGAAATCCCCACAGACGACACCAAATTATTTTCTCAAAAGTTATCACACACTTTATGAGTATAAAACAATATATATGAATCATGGGAAAATCATAGCAAATCGTAATAATCCATTAGACCAAATGAAAGAAACGATAATAAGTACTCAAGGTTAGGAGAAGAAATATCAGCAGCTTTTATTGATAATATTGGTTTGGTCTGCCTATCCATGAAGAGGTTCAGAGCCTTACAATGGTGTTTCCTCTTCCCATAAGATGGGTATCTTTTTCTCTCCTCTCTTTTTTAATAGTGGTGAAGAAGAATCCCCCCATTCTAGGGTTTCCACTCTTAGTATTTATATATGTGAGCTTCGTGAGCTGGCAATAAACGGTCGTGGCCTCGCTGAGGTTCCGTCCCCATGGGGGAATGAATTGGCCGTGCCCTCGTAGATTAAATCGGACAAGAGTCGAATCCTATTATGAATAAGTGGCCGTACCACTTATTAATTATGGATTAGCTCAAGATGAGATTAGCTCTGTTAATTACCATGAGATCAGATTCTGACCCATACAGTCACGACCCGAATTTCCCACCATCGGGAGTCGTGATGACGCTTACTGTCGGAGCTAGGCAAGACAAGCATTAAAGCCTTTTGGGATAACAACAGAACAGTAATAACAATAATAAACTTTAAAATAAAAGTGGAAGTCTTTTGTAACATAAATAACGGAAAACAAAAAATACGGAAGTTAGCTATTTCACTACCCAAGAACTGGAGTCGCTATCTCACGAACCTCTAAAGAGTGCTACAAACAAGTCCAAATAGAAAATACATAATGTTTGTCTCGGTATAATGAAAACAAACAGAAATACAGAAAGAGACTCCGGCCTGCGAACGCCAGCTATACTACCTCGTAAGTCCCTGGACTGAAGTCATCTCCCGATCAGTATACTACTGATGTGGTACAAAAGCTGCTCCGGTACCGTGATCTGTGCAAAAAGCACAAAAGTGTAGCATCAGCACAACCGACCTCATATGCTGGTAAGTGCCTGGCCTAACCCCGGCGAAGTAGTGACGAGGCTAGACAGGACTACCAAATCAACCTGTGCAGTTCAATATATATACATATGCAATAACAGGAAAGAATACCGAAACTAAACAGTTAAAAAGGGGAGGGAAGCATGCTATAGGGGAGTACAATCCGGATATAAAAATCATCAACTTAAGTGGGGAACAGGGCACAACAACAAACAAAATAGGGAAAACAACGGTTGCACGACATCAACCTTCGTGATTTTACTCTCATCCTCCCCCAAAGCAATCAAATAAAATGCACGGCATCACCCTTCGTGCTTTTCCTCACATAACTCTCATTTCATGGCACGAAATGACCCTTCGTGCAATTTTTATCAAATCAGAGCACAGAATGTCCCTTCGTGCATAAATAATCAAAACATGGCACGGAATGACCCTTCGTGCAATATAATCAACACATGGCACAGAATGACCCTTCGTGCATTATAACTCTTCCTCACCCAAACAACAATCACAACCAAATGGGCGAGGGAATAAATAATAATAAGAATATGTCCCAGCAAGGGAAAACACAACTAAACCACTAAATCCCAGCAAGGGAGCAATAACAACTTTCACATCCCGGCAAGGGAGATAATCAATATACTCAAACCATCCCGGCAAGGGATTAATCACATCTTTTTCCATTTCTTTCATTTCTTACTCAATAGTATTTTTTATCGTTCGAGCCAACGCTCCAGAGAATTCACAATTCACAATTAATCCTCATACTCTTCACATTAGGTAGAAATCATTAATTTAGACTAGAAGAGTCCCAAAATATACCATATTAAGCACAAACAAAGACCTACGGTCATGCTAGACACCGGTGTATAGATACTCGTCACCATGCCTATACACCGTACTCGATCATTTAGCAATTAGCAATTAATAACATTCTAATCCTATTCCCTCAAGCCAAAGTTAGATCAAACACTTACCTCGGTCCAAAGAATAGCAATCAACTCTCCAATACCGCCTTTCCTCTACAATCCGAGTCTGAATCAATGGTATCTAAGCATAATTAATTCAATAATATCAATTAGGGCTCAACAACATAGTCCCATAGCCTAGAAATGAGTTTTCTAGCATTCTTCCAAAAATACCAAAATTCGACAAGGGGCCCACATGGTCCAAACACGAGGCTCGGACCAAAGCCTAGTCATCCATAATCCCACGAGTCCAAATATATAATTTATTTTAAGATTCGACCCCAAATTGAGGTTGAATCACCCAAGATTCCCAAAACCCTAAATCTACCCAAAACCCCTAATTTCTACTTTGAATTCATGATTTAGGGCTAGGAAATTAGTGATTAGATAAAGAAATTAAGAGAGAACGAAGTTAAGAACACTTACCTAAGAAGCTTTGGAGGAAAAGGCTCTTCAAAATCGTCTATGGGTTGTTAGGGAGAAGAGATTGTGTGGAAAAATGAGGACAATCCCGTGCTGCTACTGTTATGGAAATTAAAAAAAATCACTGGGCATACTTACTCTATGCGATCGCAGAAGGAGGCTTGCGATCGCATAGGGGAAGGGAAAGTTGACCATTGCGATTGCATAAGTGGTCATGCGAACGCATAGAAGAAATAGGAATCGAAATTTCTGGTGGGGCCTAATGCTATGCGATCGAGTAGGAGGAATGCGATCACCTTGAAGAGACTGGGCCAAGCTATGTGATCGCGGATCAATCTATGCGATCACATAGAACAAAATTTGGGCAATTGAGACTTACACTATGCGATCGCGGAGCTCCTATGCGATCACATAGAACAGCATATCAGAATACCAAAACTGAAGTTTCTGCAATTTCTCTAAGGCCAAAAACACTTCGAACCACCCCCGAATCACTCTCGAGCCCTCGGGGCTCCCAACCAAACACACAGACACTATAACTTAACAACATCCCACGAATTTACTCGAGTGATCAAATCGCCAAAACAACATCAAAATCAATGAATCAAGCCTCAAAATCATCATTTTCATTTCAAACTTCTTAAATTTCTAACTTTAGATAATTAGGTCCGAAACATGTCAAACGACGTCCGATTTCGACCAAACTTCACACGAAGCGCTTAGCACATATTTAAGACATGTACTGGGCATCGGAACCAAAATACGAGCCCGATACCATAGTCTTTTAATCAATTTTTATTTCCATTTTACTTAATAATTACAGAAAAACATTTTTAACAAAAAATATCTTTTACTCGGGTTCTAGACCTCGGATTCCGACTCCAGGCACATGCCCGAATCCCATATTTTTCTACGGACCCTCCGGAACCGTCAAATCATGGGTCCGGGTCCGTTTACCCAAAATTCTTCAAAATTTTCACAGAGTTCACATATTTCAACATAAAAGCTTTCCGGCTATGCGCCCGGACTGCGCATACAAATCGAGGCAACGATAAGTGAGGTTTTCAAGGCCTTGGAAGCATGGAACGAATGGGGAAACAGGTGATGAACCCTTTAGGTCGTCACATCCTCCACCTCTAAAACAACCGTTCGTCCTCGAACGGACAAAAGAAAGAAGTACCTGAGTCAGGAAATAGATGAGGATAGCGGCTCCGCATATCAGACTCGGACTCCCAGGTCGATGCCTCAGGAGGCTGACCTCTCCACTGGACACGCACTGAAGGAAAACTTTTCGACCTTAACTGTCGAACCTGCCGGTCTAGAATAACTACCAGCTCCTCCTCGTAAGACAGATCCTTGTCCAATTGGATAGTGTTGAAATCTAACACGTGGGTATGATCGTCGTGATACATCCGAAGCATAGACGCATGAAACACTGGATGCATGGCTGACAAGCTAGGTGGCAAGGCAAGTCTATAGGCCACCTCTCCCACACGATCAAGAATCTCAAATGGGCCAATGAACCTAGGGCTAAGCTAGCCCTTTTCCCCAAATCTCATCACGCCCTTCATAGGCGACACACGGAGCAATACTCGCTCACTAACCATGAAAGCTACATCTCAAACCTTGTGATCCGCATAACTCTTTTTCCGCGACTGAGCCGAACGAAGCCTGTCCTGAATGATCTTGACCTTATCCAAGGCCTCCTGAACTAAATCTGTACCCAATAACCGAGCCTCTCCCGGCTCAAACCATCCGACTGGAGACCGACATCGCCTAGCATACAATGCCTCATATGGAGCATCTGAATGCTGGTCTGGTAGCTATTGTTGTAGGCGAACTCTGCTAAAGACAAAAAGTGGTCCCACGAGCCTCCAAAATCAATGACACAAGCTCGGAGCATATCCTCCAACATCTGAGTAGTCCTCTCGGACTGACCGACTGTCTGAGGATGGAATGTTGTGCTCAACTGAATTTGGGTGCCTAACTCCTGCTGAACTGCTCTCTAGAAACGCGAGGTGAACTGCGTACCCTGGTCCGAAATGTTAGATGCCGGCACCCCATGAAGGCGAACAATCTCTGGGATGTAGATCTCAGCTAACCTTTCTGATGAATAAGTGGCTGCAATAGGAATGAAATGCGCTGACTTGGTCAGCCTATCAACAATGACCCAAATAACATCAAACTTCTTCCGAGTCATCGGAAGTCCGGTAAAAAAATCCATGGTAATCCTCTCCCACTTCCACTTGGGAAGCTCAATCCTCTGAAACAAACCACCAGG